>JACCGJ010021366.1:0-28014 GCA_013407085.1 Atriophallophorus winterbourni | reverse complement strand
TAACTCCGCCAAGGACGGTCCCAAGCCCGTCTGAGAAAGGAGGAGGGTTGGGCTTAGGGCTAGCAACCCTATCCCGTAAAACCTACATTGCTACGGAAACGATGACAACAGATCCATGGTTCGGTCATGTCTGCAGGATGGATCCCAGTTCGCATACGAAGGTAACGATGCACTGGCATCTGCAAGGTAAACGAAAAAAGGGGACGGCCCAAGGAAACTTGGCGCAGAACTTTGGAACGCGAACTACATGCACAAAGATTCACGGTGCAGACGGCAACGGAAGCAGCGACAGACCGGAACCACTGGCGTGAAGTTGTCTTCGCCTCATGTGCCACCCGGCACGGAGAGGACTGAATGAATGAATGAATACAAACTCTATCCCGCCAATTTTTCTCCGATTTTTCGGATGGGCATTTTACCTTCATCAATTGGCGTTTTACAAAACTTTTTAGATAACCGTGGTCTATGAGCCTTTGGCTCGCTTCACGGTGCGCCTTTTTTTCTCTCCCTTTCGTCGCTGCACAGGTGTTCTATCTTGTGGAAAATGGAAGAAGCTATGGAACTGAAGACCTGTATCATAGTACAGCATCTGTATCGATAGGTTTCCGATAGACAGAAGTTTTTATTTTTCCCGTCTACTTTTTGTGCTAAACAGTCTAAAAATGGAAGAGTGCCTGTGCAGGATTCCACTTCCTTTGTGACAGTAATACATGGGTCTATTTCATTTAAATATTTAATTGCACTCAAATTCCATTGTATTATGAATACACAATCGGTCCCAAACATATTCCAATCGATTGTCAACAAAACAAGCTTTTGGCAAACCTAGCTCTTATTGTCCAAGGAGATACAAAAGGAAGAGTGAAAACAGGATCGACACGTTCTAGAATATAGAAAGGCATCAATAGGATCAGCATTCGCTAAAGTTAGACTTCCTTCACGCTCAACAATCCACGAATAATGTCTGAAAAACGAACGGGGATCGAGAATAAATCACGTTTATGCAGTAAACGATTGTTCTCATAAGACGCAAGGAAACCTGGACGCTTCATCTGAAAGAAAACAGAAACCGCGTTTAAGAGAAATCGACCCACTGATAATACACAGTGATAAAAGTCGATGAAGCCGCTGCAATTGTTCGCAAAAAACACATCAAACGATAATGGAACTGCCCAACAGTGGTGCCCACTCACGATGTGCAATCGTTCAGCACTATTGTGTTGTGTATGTGTTGTGCGAATTTGATTGGCCAACGGTAGTGAGCTGCATGTTGAAACACGCTGGAGTCTCACTACCATTTCTATTCCCCCCTCATATCTGTCTAGGCCTGGGAAACCCGACAGTATCTTAGCCCACGTGTAGTCTCTGATTGTGCGGCACTTTGCCTGGATCATGCTTGTGCTTTCATACCATTGTGTTGAACAGCTAATACCACGGTAGTAAGCTGCATGCGGAAACACGCTGAAATTCAATACCATTTTTATTGTCTAGACCTGGGCAACCTGGCAGTATCTTAGTAAATGTGTTGTCTATGACTGTGCGGCACTTTGACTGGATCAAGCTTGACATCGATTTACCACCGGCATTCGAATACTTGCTGGACTCTCGCTGCCATTCCTATTTCCCTTCCCCATCTGTCTAGGCCTGACAGTATCTTGGCCCACGTGCAGTCTGTGACTGTGCAGCACTTTGTTTGGATCAGGCTTGCCATTCCACACGTACTGCTTATCGACAGAATCTCATATTTCGTAAATTGTAGACCAAATGGGAAACTTGGAGGTCACTGCAACCAGCACAGAATCGTGAATCAAACGTGGGTCATATTGACGACTAATTACAGATCGCATACCGCCGATAGTGTGATCATTTGAATTTTTAAAGTGTATCTATAGATTTACAACAAGGTGGCCGAACTGTGCCAGCTGAACGATGAAGGCATTGGCGCAAGAAATCTCATGAAAACTGACCTTCAGATGGAGCATCGGAAATCGTGGATCCGGGAATGTGGGAGCGACGATGTTGAGTTCGGCTAGACGGGAATCGAAAAAGGGAGATGAAGTTAAAATGGCACATGAGTAATCGCACGAAAGTTTGGATGGCTATGATGCGATTTCAGCCAAATGGAAATTAAATAATCATTCATGGTAGGAAAGACTCAATATACGAAAGATACACGGTGTTATCCGCGCCAAGCGAAACAAAATAAATTTATACTATTTAACCGTTCATCCACAGACATCCGTGTACTCAAACTCAGAAAATTTTATGGTAGAAAAAGCAGGAGGCTTAACAATAACCATACGATGACAAGGTATATGGAATATATAAAAAAAATATAAAATATCTCAAAAATAAATAGGAACAGTCACATACCGCATGGTTCGTCATAAACTCATCGAGTAGGGAAGCGAAAACCTCAACAGATTCTGAGCGTGTGATTTCTACATGCAAATAGTTCCAAGTGAAACAAATTCTAACTGAGAAAAAAAATTACGACGAATATCCAATCGAGAATGCGGAATGCCTTTGAATGTGTTCGTGTTCGAGTGAGGCCGTTGGGATTTAGCAACTGTCAACATGAGGTCACTACGTATCCGTCGTTAGGTAAAATCATGTATGATTATGTATGAAAGCACAAGCCTGATCCAGACAAAGTGCCGCACAGTCAGAGACTGCAAATGGGCGATATTACTGTCAGGTTGCCCAGGCCTAGACAAAATCGTGTAGGTTCAGTTTTAACATTCGCTCTGTGAAAGGCAAATTTCTGTACCGGGAGACCAGTTTTGTAGCACGATGATAAATCTTGTCGAGTAGTTCAATATCCTTCCTCAGCCATGGTGCCCAGGCTTGGATGGAATATTCCATAACAGGACGTATATACGTATTAAATACCCGGGGTAGGGTTTCGGGTGTAAAATTCCTGAATGTTCTTTTGAGAAGACTCAAGATACAGCAAGCTTTATTGTACACCATCCGGCAATGCTGTCCCGGCTTCAGGTTAAACGAAACCCAGATACCCAGATCTTTTTCTGCTGTGGTCCAGACGAGATCTTGCGTCCCAAGCTGATACGTGTGGTGCAGAGATTTCCCAAGCTGCAGCATTTTACATTTCACAGGGTTAAATGGTAACTCATTTTACTGGGACTAACGAAATAAGCTGCACAGATCGTCCTTTGCCGTTAAACCATTTTGAATGTCACAAGAAAATCGATTTTCGCTGACGCATGAAATGCCCTCAGGTTGTCATGACGTTGACAGATAGGTGCAGAAATGAATGACAGAGTGTTTCCGATGTAATCACATTAAGAAGGTGTTTACTGTTTCGTGCTGTTTAGTGCTGAACAAATTGATAGTTCATTTAATAGTGTAAATAAAGGATGAAATTTTAGTTACAACTACTTCATGCGATGTGCACTAGCAAGTTTAAGGTGGAAAACTAGTTGTTGCTCGTGCACCAAGTGTTTGCACTGCAATATAGGCTAATATATTTGGACAACGCAGGAGTTGCCACAACAGCAACCAACAGAAACTCCGAGCAGCCAATTTACCAACAATCGCTGAAGATGTTGCCTAGTCCGGCAACGAAACGTCCGATGCAAACTCAACAAGCTCGGATAACGAATTCAAGTAAGCTACAACAACGACCCGAGCTACAAATTTTTCTTCCAAATTGACTCCTGAAGCCTTTAGGATATGGTCACAAGACAGAAGGATTTTGTTTCCAATTTGTGGACCCCATTCACGGGATAAGGAACTCCACCGACCTGAGGCAAACTAGTTTTGAGTCGTGAATCAGCCGCCTTCACTGCTTTAGTTAGTAGAACCAGCTTCGCCAGGTTACACAGGACCCAGCGCGCAGGCTAGAAGCGGCATTGGCATGAACGAGGATGTTTATAAACAGACTGTCTTGGGAGCTTGTCCCATTACGCAACTCCATCTATGGCAACCTTCATTATTTGGCGGAAAGAAGAATAGAAGAACAAAGGTAATCCAGAGTTCACCATATTGAAATCTATCCATAAAATTAAAAACGCAGTCTTTTGCTAACCTCTCTTGGGATAATTACGAACAAAGCTTTTGAATTCTTTTTGAACGGCAATTAGCGACTAACGCAATCTTTGGACACAATGGTACTTTGCAAGAATCACATGTATGTATGTCTGAATGTATGTATGTATATATGTATGCATTTATGTATGAATGTATGTATGCACCTACGTACGAACGTACGTATGTATGTATGCATGTAGGTAGGTAAGAGTATGTATGCATGTATGTATGAAATTACAAGGCTAATCCAGGCCAAGTGCCGCACAGACAAAGAACGCACGTGTGCTGAGATACGGTCAGTCTACCCAAAAAAGCAATGGCCATGAGACTCCAGCATGTATTCGCAAGCAGCTCACTACCCGGGGCAAATCAATTTAGCGCAGTGTTAGCTGCACCGCCCAGAAGTGCTACAAGAACCGCAATTAAATGTATAACACTATTAAAACAAATGTAGTAGGCATTACCTTCCGTATAGCCCGTTTTGCATGACATCCGAGACACTATTGTTGATCGTCACTTTCGTGAATGCAACAGGTTCATCGCAATTATTTGCTCAGATTATTCACATCCACTGAACAAAAGCCTCGCTTCTTGTGAATAATTTTCCTCCACCCGAAGTTACTATGTTATTCCCTATTCGAGAACTAACAAATTTAGAAACTCTTTTGTTCCATACATGGCTCGATACATGGTTGATCAGTCGAATGCTGTTATGGAGTTAAAGAAGCGCTTGACAATTTTTTAAATGACGCTAAAATGTTCCAGTTATTCTCCAATTTTTATTTTTCTAATTCGCCTCACATTTGTCTAGCCCAGGGTGGGCCAAAACTACGGCCCGCGGGCCAACATCCGGCCCGTTAGGCTTTTTAATCTGGCCCCGCCGACCTTGTCCAAACTTGTTACCCTTGTTGTATTTCACTCATTTTGCTATTTGCAATTGTTAATTATTGTGACCTTGAAAATATATACGTTTTGAATCCAACCGGCGCTGTTCGTTCTCTCTCGCTGTGTCTGAGCCGATTGTGTGAGAACTTGTTTGCAACTGTCTGGACTGACTGCAGTGAATGTTTGGACTGTGAGAACCATTAACGCTCACGGATATAACTCCATTTTAGCGAGCTTGCTACTTTATTCGTTACCTGAACTGAACTTCCATCTTAACGGATTTAATCAAGTCAATTCCTGCATTACTGTTCGTACTCGGAATCTTCGACATCGTGGAGAATCAGTATCCTTCCCATCACAATTTCCTTGCTCAACTCACTTCAGCCTTCGGTGAGTTATTTTGAATTTTCTATCTGTATATCTTTATACAACATTGTAGCTATTATTTTTGTAATCTCTGATAGATTTTTGTAAGCCCATACCGCTACACCCTTAATGGACGTGTGGACCGTTTTTTAAGCATGTGAGACGGCAGAGCCATGCCGGACGCCAGTTGTAAACAGACTTCGGAAGTGAGGTGACGCTTGTAAAATTGGTCTCCGTGCTTCAATTTTCTGCATGTAATAACTGATAAACCCTGAAAGTTTAGACAATGATAATTTTCTACTTTATTTGTAGACATTTGAGCCCTTCTGTGAAAATGAGTGGACCAAAGAGAAGGAAAGTGGACAGCGAATGCCGAGTTTTTAATAAGGAGTGGACAACAAAATACTTCCTTACCGAAGTCCGGTCAACGGCTGTATGTCTGATATGCCAAGAAGCTGTTGCGGTTATCAAAGAGTACAATATCAGCCGTCACTTTGACACGAAGCATGCAAATTATGCTAGCAAGCAGTCAACACAAGAACGGGCGGCTACTGCTCAAAGGTTGGCAGCTCATTTACACAGTCAACAGAACTTGTTTCAAAGACAAACAGCAATTCAAGAGTTAAGTACCAAGGCAAGTTATTTGCTGACATTCAAATTAGCAAAGGCTGGCAAGCCTTTCTCCGAAGGCGAGTTTTTGAAAGAATGCATAGTAGAGACAGCTGGTCTCTTGTGTCCGGAGAGCAAAGGCAAGTTTGAAAAAATCAGTTTAGCACGCAGAACAGTGACTCGCCGCGTGGAACTGATCGACGCAGATATACTCAGATTGTTAAACAAAAAGGCAGAGTCCTTTAAGTTATATTCACTAGCACTGGATGAAAGTAACGACATAAAAGACACTGCTCAGCTCCTAATTTTTATCCGAGGGATTAATGACAGTTTTGAGATAACAGAGGAGCTTTTGAGCATGGAATCACTGAAAGGGAAAACGACAGGAAAGGACTTATATGAACAGGTGTCTGCTGCCATCGAGAGAATGAAGCTACCCTGGAGTAAACTTGCCAATGTCACTACGGATGGATCGCCAAATTTAACTGGAAAAACGTCGGGCTGCTGAAAAGAATCCAGGATAAAGTGAAAGAAGAAAACCCTGACCAGAATGTTGTTTTTCTTCACTGCATCATTCATCAGGAGTCTCTGTGTAAGTCTGTATTGCAGCTTAATCACGTCGTGGATCCGGTTGTAAAACTTGTTAACTTCATACGAGCAAAGGGACTTAATCATCGTCAGTTCATTACGTTCCTGGTAGAAACTGATGCGGATCACCAGGACCTACTTTACCATTCTCGCGTCCGCTGGTTAAGTTTGGGGAAAGTGTTTCAACGAATCTGGGATCTCAAAGAGGAGATTCGCTCATTTTTGTTGTTAGTGGGAAAATCCGAAGAATTCCCCGAGCTGAGCGACACAACCTGGCTATGTGACTTTGCATTTGCTGTGGACATATTTTCACACATGAATGAGCTGAACGTGAAGCTACAGGGGAAAGATCTGTTTGTGCACGACATGTACACAAATGTGAGAGCCTTTAAATCCAAGCTTGGTTTATTCTCCAAGCAAATGTCAAACGAATCTTTCGCACATTTCCCCACCCTGGCTGTGCAGAAAGAGGCCGCCCGAAATGCGAAGAAATACTGCAAATCACTGGACGACCTGCACATGGAATTTTGCCGTCGGTTCTGTGATTTTGAAAAAATTGACAAGTTACTTCAACTGGTGTCTTGTCCTCTTTCACAAGACCCCGAATCAGCACCGCAGGAGCTGCAATTGGAACTGATCGATCTTCAGTCTGACTCCATCTCAAAGGAGAAGTTCAAGTCTCTTAAACTGAATGAATTTTATGCTTCACTTAACGAGACCACGTTTCCAAACCTTCGAAGGACTGCACAGAAGATTTTGGTGTTGTTTGGCTCGACCTGTCTTTGATGATGATGATGATGTGTGTGAGCAGACGTTTAGCGTCATGAAAATCAACAAATACCATCACAGATCCAAGTTAACAGACCAACACCTTAGATCTGTCCTGAGAATTGCCACAACAAAATTAACTCCAGACCTCGATGCACTGGCAAAAACAGGAGACCAACAACACTGTTCCCACTGAAATTGGTGGGGTTTTCTGCTGTTTTATGAAAAAAATGCATATTGAAAGTTTGTAAGTAAGGCAATTTTTGCTCTTTTTTAGGCAATTATAAAAGCAATATAAAAAAGGCAATTTTTTTCAAGTTTTGAGGGCTATTTTTTGGTAACCCTAGTGATGAGGACTCTTTTCCATATTTGACAGTTAATAAATTGGATTGTATTATTAGTACAGTGCTATGAGGTTTACATACACTAAATGTAATATTTTAGTATATATCTGGCCCAAACACTCCATCCAAATACTCCTGGTCCGGCCCCTCTGTCAAATTTTGGAACCCATTGTGGCCCGTGAGTCAAAAAGTTTGCCCCACCCCTTGGTCTAGCCTATGGTAACCTGACACTTTATTAGCTCAAGTATCATTTCATTGTGCTGCACTTTATACATTTTATCATATTTGTATTTTGTGGAGAAATTAATGTATTGCTGAAAATTCGTGTACACGAATAAAGTCATTCTTCTTCTTCTTTTTATGAAACAAACGCAACAATAACTATTTAAAAATATCGCAAGCAAAATCTCTACACTCATGCGATTCACGCAGTGCAGCAAAACTGGGAGATTTTTGGATCATAATGTGACGAGGGGGGGATTATGTTGGGTAAATCAAAGAGAAAGCACACAGACATTCGTTCTATACAGGAAAATCGCGTTACCACAAAACTGTACTGTCTACCATACACTACAGGTTGTCACTTTGATTTGCTAATCGATTTCATGTCCATCCGTTCAATTGAAGCTCATGACGGATTCGCGCAAGCGCAAATGCATTAAATGGTCATTTTACAGTTAGCTATATACACACACGCCAAAACACAAGTGCTTACTTCGACTCCGATCCAAGCCAAGCATCCAAGCGAACATGCTGGAAATCGGAACATCAAGTACGAATACCGCGCATCGTCGAAGGACAAGTTGAACGTATGCAGTCAACAGCCGAACCTAACCAAGCGAACGGGCAAGAGAAACAGAGGTCGGTTAATTCAGCGAGCGCAAAGTTTCGAGTTTTGACATTTACCGGGAGAATAGAGTAAGAACAAAAACAAGATTGAAACAAGGCTCACTGAACCTGATCTTACTCTTTCCACCTGATATCGGAAAACAGCCAGTAACCGGCAGTGGTGTGTAAGGGATAAGGATGTGAGCACCACAATACATTGGTCTTTATATGCACCTCGAGCGCTTGGCCAGGAATCACTTTGTGATTCTGTATGTGAACATCGTGGTTCTTTGTAAGAATTCTATATAACAGCGGCATACAAGTTTAACTTTGTTTACCGCTTTTCCACTGTTTCAAGGCTCACTGAAAGGGATGTTAGTGTATCCGCCTGATGACCGCAAACACCCAGTAACCGGTAGTGGTGTGTAAGGGATGGGGGTGTGAGCACCACCATACATAAGATTGAAACGTTTCGGGCCGATCATGTGATCAAATCGATAAGAGCAGTGCTGGCGAAACGTTGTGCTTCTGACACTGAAGCTTGGTCAGAATAAAGATGATAGTAAGGACAGGGGAAATTACTAATTAGCATACCACTGACCACCGCTGTTATTGACCATACCATTGAGCAGCTTAAAGTAAACCTAGAGTGGAAGTCATGCATACATGACCGGGTTCAGTGGTCGATTTACTTACTTTACTTTGTGCGACTATCTCCTCCTGGAGGATGAGTCGGCTTCAAAGAAGATTCTTGGGAATTTGGGTACAAAGCGGCGTCCCCAGCACCACTCGGTGGTCGATTTGCACATCAATGTGATACAAGTGAACCCGGTCAAGTTTGGTTGACATGGTGACTCACACGTGTAAAAGTGCGGAGCTAATGGGGTTAGGGATTTCAAAATCTATACAACTATTGAGTATGAGGTGAATATGAACGATTTACGTCCGCGTCCGTCCTGAGCACGGGATTGCAGTGATCTCTGAAGTATGTTCAGACGAATACCGTTGGTCTGACAAAGCTTCGGTGTTAGAAGTGACGCGTTACCCAAAACTGCTCAAACTGATTGATTACAAATTCCTTTCCAACAACAACAACAACAAGAATTGTGAATTTTTGTTTGCGTGGTCTTCAAATTAGTCGTGCATAGAACGAATTTCTCTACACGATTTTAGGCTTTATTCGTTAAGTGTTAACGCTATATGTGGGACAAACGCATCATTATTCTCCTGAGGCCAACTTTGGACGCGCAATTTTGAACGAATTACGAGAAACCGGGAATCGTTGGGAAACTTGTGACCCAAACGTTTGGTTACGGTATCTTAGCCCACGTGCAGTCTCTGACTGAGCGGCACTTTGCCTGGATCAGGCTTGTGCCTTCATACCATACCATACGGTATTCGCTAAATACTGGATCATATGTGGAAATTATCAATCAAGACACACAAGAAACACCGTTCAGTCGACAAATTGTAACGTGATGTCAGGACCTGTTCGTCATTTTATGAAAAAAAATTTGGTAAAATTATTGTAACCGTTGAAAATTCGTCCTGCCAATTTCTTCTTCTTCTTCAAACGTTCACGCAACGTGTGTATCAACTGCGAAAAGCAGCAAAACCGATCATCTGTGGGAGGGAATGGATTTGGACTCGAAATCTGTAGTGCATAAATGTACCACTACCTTAGTCAACGTTCATACACCGACGCTATCTGCGACGCCTGCTGAAAAAGAAGCTTTTTATCATAACATCACGACGTCAACAACAACAACAACGTGCCACAAAGAAACTGTGTAGCGGTATTGGGTGATTTCAATGCCAGAGTTGGCGCAGATTACGAGTCTTGGCAAAACTGTATCGAAAAGTTCGGAGTAGGTAAAACCAATAGCAATGGACAACGGCTTTTACAACTGTGCACACAGTTCAGTCTTTATGTCAGTAACACTTTCTTTCAAACAAAACCACAGCATAAAATCCCTTGATAACATCCTTGCTCTAATCATTGACATCGGCTTGATCTTATTCTTATTAGGCGCACTGATATAGGAAACGTACTCCTCACCAGATTATAGCTAAGCGCAGACAGCGACACTGGATATTCACTGGTTTGTGCAAAAGGAAGCTTCACCAATCGAGATTTCACCGCACAAAATTCTGTTAAACCAAGTATAGACGTCACTCGCATGTGTGAACCTAATCTAGCTGCGCGATTCTCAACAGCCTTCACAGCCGAGTGCAACAAGACAAACCCACTTGAATCGGTTTCACAAAACTGGGAATCGATAAAAAGCTGCATATGCCGAGCCGCACTTTACACTTACGGTCCGAAGAAAGCTCGAACGAGCAACTGGATTGAAGCAAAAGCTTCTAAGATGACTGCGGTTCTGGACGAGAGACGGTCAGCATTCTTTAGGTTCAAAGGTATGCCAACATATGAAAACTTACGATTTCTAAGTGCAGCTATAAATAAGGTCCAACAGACTGCAAGACGATGTGCAAATGAATATTAGACTGAAATTAACTGCAGCATCCAAAAAGCTGCGGATACTGGAAATTTTTACGGTATATATGAGGGATCAAGAGAGCCATTGGTACAAACAAAATTAAATCGGCCCCCATCAAGTCTGTATTTGGTAACCCGATTGTCGACAAAACTCAACAGATGAAAAGATGGGTAGAGCACTTCTCCTCTCTCTACTCTCGGGAGAGTACGGTTTTACCACATGTATTTGAAAATGTCGAGCGGTTGCCGACTATTGAATATCTAGATACTCCCCCTACTCTTGATGAACTCAATAGGGCAATTGACTGCTTAGCGAATGAGAAGGCCCCTGGTAACGACGGAATTCCACCTGAGCTCATCAAATGCTGTAGAACAGCATTAGTACAACTTCTTCACCATTAGCTCTTTCAGTTCTGGCATGAGGAGTGTGTACCACAAAAGATGCGAGATACACATGATCATCACGCTATTTAAGATAAATGGTGATAGAGGCGACTGCAACAATTACAGAGTAATATCACTTGTGTGTCGTATTACAGATCCTGCTACAAGTTTCGGTTGATAGAGTTCAGACTGAATCTCAATGTGGTTTCCGCAGGGAAAGATGGTATGAAAGCACAAGCCTGATCCAGGCAAAGTGCCGCACAGTCAGAGACTGGAGGGAAAGATAAACGTTGACATGATCTTTCCCCTTGAGAAAACTTCAAGAAACACTGTGGGAACATCGTTTGTCATTATACGTACTTTTTGCTGACTACGTCAGCAGGGAGGGTCTTTCAAAACGCTTGATCTGATAAACTGCCCTTCAAGACTAGGAAAACTCGTTTGTCCATTCATGATGGCATGAAAAGCTCAGTTTATTTTAACGGTTCCAGTTTAGTAGTATCTGAAATTCAATGGGGTGTCATACAAGGTTTTGTTCTTGATTACACACTGTTTTGCATTTTCTTTGTTCAGCTTCTGAAGCACACTTTTAGGACGAAAACAGAAGGCATTTACCTACACATGCAACGTGATGGCAAGCTTTTCATCCTGAACCGGTTGAGAGCACAAACCAAGGTACGGAATGTGCTTATCCGTGACCTGCTTTTACCGACGATACAGTAATTATTGCTCATTCACAAAAAACAACTCCAGTCGCTAATAGACTGTTTTTGTCTGCTTGGAAAGACTGTGGACTAACAATCAGCAAGAGAAATACCAAAGTGCTTGGTCAAGGATTGTATCGCTTCCAATCATCACTGTTGGAAACTGTCATCTTGAATAACTACATCATTTCGCATATATTGGTTCAACCATTGCGGTTAAAATTTCGATAGACACGGAGATTGATAAGCGGATTGGCAGAGAAGCTGTCATTTTGTCCAGATTATACTCTCGTGTTTGGGGTAACCGCAAGCTGACTGTAAAGACAAAGATGATTGTATACAGCGCGTGCGTACTAAATGCTTTACTATACGGCAGTGAAACCTGGACCACCACGCAAGACACGTGCTTTCCATCTACGAAGCATCCGTCGTATCTTGAACATATCAGGGATGGACAAAGTGGCTAATGCTGAAGTGCTTTCAATAGCTGGTCTAATCAGCATGATCACCATACTACGATAGCGCCGCCTGCGGTGCCTTGATCACGTCTACCAAATGGAAAATAGTCGTATTCCGAAAGATCTGCTCTATGGTGAGCTGCAATCGAGATGTCGACCATAGGGCAGACCGCACTTACGGTACAAAGACGTTTGCAAAACAGATATGAAAGCTCTTGGCATCGACCCCGCGAGTTGGGAAGAACATGCTCTTGCCCGCTCATCTTGGAGACTTTGTGTAAAGCGTCGTCTGCAAGCTGAACAGGAGCAGATACAGCTCTTGGGTGCTGAACGCAGATCACACCGCCAGCGCGTAACTGACGCCTAATGACAGAGTTCTGACTATCGTTGCAAGGAGGAACAATCTCTCCCGCAGCGCTTATAGTGATAGGCAGTACTCTGAAGAACGGTGATCTGCTCTTTCCTAGCTTGCAAATGAGGCTTGACACGGTGTCTCCAAAGTAGGCGGTCAAAAGCAGGTATCTCACAACACGTATGGGCAAAATCGAAAGTTTTCACACTTCGTTTGCAAACGTTTTTGGACAGTAATTGATCAGATACGGAGGAAATTTAATCCAATACTATCAACTGTCATTTATCGTGCAGCATTTCTGTGCTGCACGGCTAACATCGTGCTAAATTGATTGGCCAACGGTAGTGAGCTGCATGCTGAAACACACTGGAGTCTCACTACCATTTCTATTCTCCCCCTCATATCTGTCTATGCCTGGGCAACCTGACAGTATCTTAGCCCACATGCAGTCTCTGACTGTGCGGCACTTTGCCTGGATCAGGCTTGTGCTTTCATACCAAACCATACTGTCATTTATCCTGCGTGGTTCAATGGCTAGATGCTTGGTAAAGGCAAGTAGTAGGTATGCTTGTATGCCACTGTTATATAGGGTTAGTACAACGAACCACGATGTTCAGACACAAAAGGGATGGGGATGTGAGCAACACATTACTTTGGTCATCCATTAGCATCTTGAGTGATTTGACTAAGAATCACTTTGTGATTTTGTGTCTGAACATCGTGGTTCGTTGTACGAACCCTATATAACAGTGGTATACAAGCATAACTTTGTTTACCACTTTACCACTGTCTCAAGGCACACTGAACCTGATCTTACTGTCTCCACCTGACGATGGCAAACAGCCAGAAACCGGCAGTGATGTGTAAGGGATGGGGATGTGAGCAACACATTACTTTGGCAAGTAGTAGGTAGTTGTGTAAACTCAAATTTAAGTCACAAAATCATCGGATTCAAATATGAACGGTGCGAATGTCGCAGTTTGTTCATTTATTCATTGCGGTGAGGAAATTACGTTGCGGGTGACAAACGCTATGGGAAGTGTTACTAGTCTCAATGCGACACAAAACAAAATCAAAATACGAGCACATATGCTTCATATACAAAATATGCGTAATGCACAAACTAAAATTACACCAGAATAAAGTTGTCTACGAATGCTGTCAGCGCTCAACCCTGTGATAGTGATGTCCGAAGTTCGGTATTCCCGTCACAAATGAAATCGATACAGCGGAAAACTAGCATACAATAAAAGTAAAAAAATTGGGACAACTTACAGAAGCGAATGTGACATAAAACGCCAGGGTGGTAGGCAGCAAACACAGACTAACAGCAAGCCCCAGCACGGTGGCGACAAACAGCCGATCGAAATGTGTATCTTGTTTCGCCCCAGAGCAATCGCCTTGACCGATGGATGTGCGCATGGAATACATGTCGGGAACATAGTCTACACGAGCGCGCAGCGGATTCCACTTGGAAGCGTTACGAGACAAGCGCCATGCAGCGGTGAGTGTGCGAACTTGAAATCGCAAAAAGCTGCGCGGCAACGACGAATCGCAAGATGAAAATAAGGAGAGATGTTTGGATCAACTTGGCACGAAGCGAATAAATACATCGGTTGTCGAAATCGAAAGGTGGAAACGTTGTTTTGGGAAAATAGCAGCAGAATAAGATCGTACGGAAACATAATTTTGGGAAGCTTACAACGGTTGGAAGTATCGAACAGCACACTTTTAATTGTACGGTCCTGGTAAAGTGCCGCACAGATAGAAACTGAATGTGGGCAAAGATACTGTCAGGTTGCCGAGGCCTAGGCAGATGTATAAAAGAAGAAGAAGAAAGAACAAAATGACAGTGAGATTCCAGCGTCTTTTTGCATGCATGCATTCAATTTAGCACGGTATGACCAGTGCGGTGCACATTCGTGCAACTGCACTGAACTGCCATACAAATAAGACACAATAAAAAGACTATTAGGAAATGAGCAAGACTTAAATTGCTGCGAAATATAAAGAGCTAGTACCAACACCTCGAATAAAAACATGCATTCTAGTAAGTTTCGTGAACGAGTAGTGCGCTGTGGCCTCCTTCCGGATTCCTGGGCAAAATTTCAACTTGTAAATGATGATCAATCATAAAATGTGTCTAATACAAAGTCAACATGCAATTCGAATATCAGTTCATGTATACAGATACCGCATGATTGACAACAACCAAATACAGGCTGTGTTTCTGTACTGCATTTCGAAGACTTATGGATTTTGATTTCAACCAAAAACCATAACAAGCTATCCACACCGCTCACACAAGATTTGGCAAAAACTCCATGATGCTTACAGCAATATCGTTAGAAAGGACGATCTGTGTTACTCTATAAAGCGACAGTTCGGGCTGCGTTACTCTATGGGTGCGAAACCAGGACCATACGTAAAGAACACATTCAACGTCTCCGAGTATTTGCCAACCAATATCTCCGCAACATTCTAGGAGTTAGCTGTTACAATCGCATACGCACCGATGCTCTCCAAAATAAGCTGTTCGGTAGTAATGTTGACATAGAGACGCAGATCAACCTGCATAGGTTACGCTGGTTGGGTCAGGTTTTACGGATGCCAAACCACTGACTTCCGAAACGGTTTCTTTTTGCGACGCCACATCCTGATTGATGTAATTCTCGGGGTGACCGAACCGTCACATGACATAGACAGTTAAAAACCCTAACTAGTAACCTTTCCAAAGTAGGCGCAGCGCGTCTTCCAGACTCGTGTCCCCGCGATCAGATATCGCAATGGCTAGTTACGCTTCAGGATATGTCCCGAAACCGTGTTCAATAGCGGTCTTGTACCTAGCATCTTCTTGGATTGTTTGCTTAACCTAGTATGTTGTCAAGCGGAGTGAAGGGAAAAGCTTTTTATGATGCATGACAGTGAAAACCGAAAGGAAGCTGCCATGCTGATGTCGTTCTACTCGTTCACGAAACTTGTTTGAATGCATGTTCCATTCGAGGTGTAGGCACCTTATCACACTTTTTTAGAGCTTACTCTTCTATAGAACCCGCAGCTATTTAAGTTCAACCCGTCCCTAGCTTTTAGGATTTTACTTTTGATGGTTGTGTGGCAGTTAAGCGTTCGGTACATGCAACCGGTGTAATGCTATCTGTGACGATGATGACAGCAATATCGAGTATTCGGTAAATGTTGAGAAAACGCATACATGCTGCACACGAGCAAAACAAGAGTTATCTTAAGCACACGCACGAGTTTCTTACATGCATCCGTACGAAGAGCGTCCCCGAAATGGCACCCAAACCTTAAGCGAAAATGTGCACAACTTATAAAACAGCCTGATTTGCATACACTTCCATAACACCTGCCTGCAAGTGAGGATCTTTGATCATGGCCATGAGTTGAACCCCATCTACATGTGTATGGACACAGGTGATTAAACAGTGCTACCTTATCCAACAGTGGATAATAAGCTCAAATTGTGTACAAACAACGAGTAATACTGAATTCAAAATATGATCAAATGCATGCGTCAGGACTGCTAAATACAAAATTGTAATGATGATATTAAGTACTGAATCATTGGCGGGTTATTGGCAACCGAAGAATTGAGAACAAACATCAAAGCTATTCGGGCAGACTCATCGCGACGGGCAACAATTTCAGAAAACACTACGATGGGGGGAACATCAAATACGCTGTTAGAAACACACTAAAAGCGCACGAATGGACATACGGTTTACGTTCTGTTTGCATCTTAAACTACGTCTCGCTAGGGAAAGAAATCTGTACATGATTAATCAAAGCAACAGGGAATAATAACTCCATTAGAATCGTAAAAAGAGGTTCCAATATCCGACTTTGAGCGCGAAGATTATGTGAAAATGGATGCGAACAGTCTGCAAAACTGTCCTACGAAAGCAAGTTGAGATATCGGAGGAATCCAACCATAAATCGCGGCAGATGTAATCAGGTTAGACTTGAACGTGACGCGGTCAAGTAAAAACTCGACAGAAGACAAAGAAAGAAACGTTCACATTGGGCTGTATAGTATTCGCAAAAGTCCGGTTCACCGCATTCTTGATTGATACTATTAATATGGTATGGTATGAAAGCACAAAGCCTGATCCAGGCAAAGTGCCTCACAGTCAGAGACTGCACGTGGGCTAAGATATGTCAGGTTGCCCAGGCTTACGTATGAGGACTTATCTGGTGTGCAGTCAGAGAACGGAAAAACACTGGCGGGGAAAACATAGTAAAACCTGAACAGCATGAGTGAACAATTGTGCCTTTGTTCTCTGTTGCAAACATAACACCGTGTTACAATGACTGTTACTTGAAGGGGGCTGGATTCGGGAACGCCAGCAGTCACATTGCTATTATCATTTTCTTGAGCTAGGCAGCCAGATTTTATTACTGATCGTATGCAGCCTATGAAATGGCGCAGCGCTTTGGCATCAGGTTTGTGAAACGATACACACCAGTAACCAACTACACACACGACCGAGGTTAAAACAAGAGTTGAAAATATCAAAGCGTTAAATTGCCCGATCCAGGCAAAGGGCGACGGTCACACACTGCATGTGGGCTAAGATACCGTCAGGTTACTCAGGCCTGGAGGGAAATGAAATTAGTACGTCGAAAACAGTTGAACTTACTGCATCGTATAAAGGTAGAATGTGGTCAAGTGAATGGACACCATGTTGACGAAATCTAACAGAATGCAAGCGATCAAGGCAAGCGTCAGCCTGAATACGGATGATACGAAGGTCAACAAAAGTATCCAACGGCTTGGTAGTCTAACCAGATGCGATCCCGTGGCAAAACGGGATGTGGCCACAAAAACTGTCCCGAGCAATAGACACGAGACAGTGGACAGGTTGATAGTGAAACGTTCATCCAACGAATGAACTTCCGTCACCGATTGCAACAGGCGAACGAGAAAGGCGGCGAGGCGTAACGTGAAGGAAGCGTACATGCGCCAGGCGAGAATGTGATACAAAAAGAAATGACCCAAAAGACGGGACAAATGGCGATTGATCTTCAATCCTGCCGGTTGACCACTTTCCAACCACATGATGATGCGTGTCAACTCACAAGTGAAGAACTGAATGACCAATGAAAAATAAAACATAGATTCAGTCACAACAGCAGAGCGGTGAAACGTTTAGGGATTAAAACAGGATCATCAAGATGATGTTCACAATGGGTTGTAGAGACAAACAACTAATCGTCATCATCATGGAGTGTTTGACTTCCATGCAACCTTAACAAATTATAACCATAGGAAGATGTATGTATGTACGTATGAAAGCACATCATCATCATCATCATCACCAAACACAGCATTACACCGGTAGCACGTACCGAATGCCTAACTGCCATACAACCATGAAAAAGTAGAATCCTAAAAGAAGGGGAAGGGTGGGACTTACATTGCTACGGAATCTATAGAAGAGTAAGAACAAACATACTGGGTAGAAGTGCCTACATCACGAATGAAACATGAATTCAAACAAGTTTCGTGAACAAGTAGAACGACATCAGCATGGCAGCTTCCTTGCGGCTTTCACTGTCATGCATCATAAAAAACTTTTCTCTTCACTCCGCTTGACAACATACAAGGTTAAGCAAACACTCCCAGAAGATGTCTATGTCATGTGACCGTTTGACCACCCCGAGATTTACGCCAATCAGGATGTGGCGTCGCAAAAAGAATCCGTTTCGGAAGTCGGTGGTCCGGCATCCGTAAAACGTGACCCATCCAGCGTAACCAATGCAGGTTGATCTGCTTTTCTATATCAACATTACTACCGAACAACTTATTTCCGAGCGCATCGGTGCGTATGCGATTGTAACAGCTAACCCCTAGAATGCTGCGGAGACACCGGTTGTCAAATACTTGGAGACGCTGAATGTGTTCTTTATGTAAGGTCCAGGTTTCGCACCCATATACTAACACAGCCCGAACTGTCGCTTTATAGACTCTACCCTCGAGTAACAGAGATAGTCCTTTCTGACGCCAGAGGTGAACTAGGTTGCGGAATTCTACGGTCGCTTTAGAGATGCGTGCCGATACCTCGTCATCTAAATATGCAGAATTATTGATACAACTACCGAGATACGTAAAACGATCAACAATTTTAAGCGCCTGATTGTCAAGTAATAAAGTGTTGTTCGATGTGTCGATGTCCTGCAGCTGAACACTGTACATAGAAGGTGCAAAACGCATTCCAAATGCGAGCACAATACTAGATAGCTTGTTCAGTATCGCATGTGCATCTGTGTACGAGTCGAAGAGCAGAACTATATCATCAGCATAATCCAAGTCGAGAAGCCTGACAACTGGCATTATGTGAACTCCGAAAGCTGGGGCACCATCGTTGCACAATTCCATAATTGCATCAATTACAAAATTGAACAAAAACGGAGAAATCGGGCATCCTTGTCGGACGACACTTTTGGTGTGGAATTTGGGTGAGAGTTCGTCGTAAACCCTAACGCATCCGGAGGTATGAGCATAAAGTGCACGTAGTATGTTGACATACTTTTGCGGAACGCCTTTGCACAGCAAGGTGTTAAACAGGACATTTCGACCGACTGAATCAAATGCTCCTTTGAAGTCTAAAAAGATGGCTATTGTCGGCTGTCGATAAGCGTGCGCAGTTCTAAGATCCGTCGAAGAGTAAAAATGTGGTCTACACAGCATCTGTCAGGCCGGAAGCCAGCTTGCTGCTCACGGACCTGTGATTCTTTTTTTTGAAGAAGAAGAAGACGTTAATCTTCGAAGACATATGGGCGCAAATAATCTCGTAATGATGGGAGTGAGACTTATCCCACGGTGAAATCACAAGCCTGATCCAGGCAAAGTGTCTCACAGTCAGAGACTGCACGTGGGCTAAGATACTGTTAGGTTGCCCAGGCCTAGACCGATATGAGAAAGAAAAGAGAAATGGTACGGTTCACGCGTTCTTGTTTCCGGATATTTGGAAAGTAAGGTAGGGGTTCTCATCACAAGCACTATGAGAGGTCATCGATTCAGATAACAATGCAATAATATGCGTGAACAATGTATGGTGTATGAAATCACTAGCCTGGTCCAAACAAAGTACGCACAGTCATAGACGGCACGTGGGCTAAGATGAGATGAGGAACGGTGTGGTATGAAAGCACAAGCTTGATCCAGGCAAAGTGCCGCACAGTCAGAGACTACACGTGGGCTGAGATACTGTCAGGCTGCCCAGGCCTAGACAGATTATGAGGAACGGTAGGACCTAAATATACAAGACCAATAGAAAATTAAGCACAGACACACCTATACGTCAAATCAAACAAGCATTCAAGCTAGGACAACCAATCAGGACCAGTGTAGTGCCGGTGTCTACTCAAGCACAGACCTTATCGGTTGCATAGTGCAGGCATCATGAATGTTGTTGTGTGAAAGCACAAGCCTGATCCAGGCAAAGTGCCGCACAGTCAGAAACTACACGTGGGCTGAGATACTGTCAGGTTGCCCAGGCCTAGACAGATACGACAAAAGAAATAGAAAGGAAAAAGAATTGGCATCATGAATAGGAGCCTGAAACTAACATATATGGGCTTCTTCTTGAGGTTTTTCTTGTGGTTTGTTAGGTCACACTCCACGGGTCATTTCCTTGAAGGCGCAATTCCGTCATGAATGTGCCTGGCGTTGATAAGATATAACGAGGACGATGAGACGCTTCAGGATATGTACCGAAACCGTGTTCAATGGCGGTCTTGCGCTAAGCATGTTCTTGGAGTGTTTGCTTACCTTATATGTTGTCAAGCGGAGTGAAGGGAAAAGCTTTTTATGATGCATGACAGTGAAAACCGAAAGGAAGCTGCCATGCTGATGTCGTTCTACTCGTTCACGAAACTTGTTTGAATGCATGTTCCATTCGAGGTGTAGGCACTTCTACCGAGTTTGTTTGTGCTTACTCTTCTATAGATTCCGTAGCTATTTAAGTCCCACCCTTCCCCATCTTTTAGGCTTTTACTTTGTCATGGTTGTGTGGCAGTTAAACATTCGGTACGCGTTACCGGTGTAATGCTGTGTGATGATGATGATGATGATGAGACAAGACAGAAAATAGTGACGTTGATAACGACCAATACTAGTTAAACCGGCAACGAGTGATTTGGAATGGCGGGTGTGCACATAATGCACAAAGGGAGGGTTTGAGAGGAACTTTAACAAGAAAACGGATTTTATCACGCTATATTAACGTCAAAAATCTGTTCAAATCAAGTTCAAAAGAGAAATTGAGAAGCACAGGAAAACAATATGGAACGGACCGGTTAAAACAGGTATAAAACGTATAATCATTAAACGTGAGTACGCTGTAGCATAAATGACGGGGATAAACAAGCGATCTTTGATACTCTGTAATGTGGGTTGATAGATATTACGAGATGAAAAATAGATATGGCTAGGGGAATGTTTCGCTAATGACAGAAGCTTAGTCAGACCAAATCTGTAGGAGAGTGTGAGTAATGAACAATGGTCATAAATGTTGCCCAAGCAACATTTTTGGAAATCAGCGTTATTTGTGGCGTTTTCCAATAGTCAGAAGCTATTGCAAATGGATGAGATAGGTATAGAAGGTGTACGAGCAAACTCCTTTAGCGAAAAAGGTGAGAATTTGTCGAGATCTGTTGTGTTGAAGCGTTATGCTGCAAAAATAGCACAAATGACTACGGAAGTGTTGGCGAAAGATGTGGAAAAGAAAGAAGATTGAACATTGTAGACATCGTGAAAAGTGACCGCTTAGAACTGAGAAAAAGTGTGCAACATTGTTGCTGGTGAATAGAAATCACACAGAGAGTAGAACAACGGTGCTGATTAATTGTTGAGAGTAGTGTAGACAAGTGCCTTAGTACAATAAAATCAAACCCAGACACATGCAGTGGTGGTTAAAAATCCAGAGAAAAAACGGTGGTAGGAAAAACACTGTGCTAGATGGCCAAGCCACATGGCGCAGGATAAGTGCGTACTCAATGGTGCCGTTGAAAACATACAAGCGACATGACGAAACACGCAAAATCAAATGGGATTTCATAGTTCAACTGCACACGGGCCACAAAGAGACAACTGAGCTCAGGTGAGTCGTCGATTTTGCGTGTACAGACAATGTAGACAATTCGGAAAGTATTTGATGACCAAACCATTTAATAAACACCTACCGCCACCTACCTCAATCCATTGATCTGCAGCGGGAAGCCAGCAACCTGGAGATGCGTTTGCGGACAAAGTTCGAAACAGTTCACGTTCAGGCAACACGACAGAATTGTGACTCAGTGAATGCTCAGAATCGGTGGTGACCGTGGTATTCAAATAAAACCATCCCAGCGTGGGGACTCTGGAGCAATTCACAGCGGAGAATAACCAAAACTGATCGAACTCGGTAAAAGACGCGGTTGGACAGGTGGTAAACGAGGCAGGAGCCAAGAGGCTCAGGAGTAACAGTAGCAGGTACACCGCCCCGAGTAGGATCAAACCGGGGTCCAAACCTTTCCACACCGACAGCGCTGGTTCCGGTAATCTGTGTGAACTGTATGCTCGGAGGACGAGCTCATACAAAAGAGATGAGTTGGTGTGAACCAGTTCATCGTTGAATGCATCTCTCGGCAAAAGTCCACGAAGTCGATGCGTTTTCACGCTTTGGTTCAAATGGAACTGCACAAGGCGAGCCGAGTGACTTAGCGAAACAATTCGATGACAAATGGGAGCAAGCCACGAAGTTCGAGACACTGCGCTGAAATTAAGAACGGCAACAGGCGTCATGATAGAACGGCCGAATGTATGAAATCAGAAGGCTGGATACAGGCAAACTATCGTAGAGTCGGAAACTGCGTGTGGGCTAAATACTATCAGATTGACCGGGTTTAGAAAGATATAAGAAAAGAAAAATGGTAGTGAGATTGCAGCGTTACCCATGTCGCTCAGTACCATTGACAAATCGATTTAGCGCGGCTAGATGTACTGTACAGAAGTATAGCACGATTGCCAGGTGACGCGCGCTAAAAAAAATACAAAATGGATAATGGCAGTGAGACTTCACCTTAATGCAAAAACTGTATCATATGCTTCATAGAATAAGAACTGTATGCATGAAGCACGGTCAAGGCAAGGTTAGAGGCCGTACGTGGCTGGCTTGCCGAAATACCTCCACGTGGTGCCAGCTGGGTGGGCTCGGTTCTCCGAGCTCAGCGAAAGGTTCGGCGGTGGTGTCTGAGGGTGTGGTGGGTTTTCGCCTGGCAAGCGTTCTCCCTATAAAAAGCCACAAAAATCCAATGATGACATCACGACGCGGCGGATGTGACTCGCCGCTCCAAAAGTCACTGCCCCTTGTCCTATCCAAGGACATTGTATGGTGCACAGGCAAAAACTGAAGTCACCAACCTATCAACGGGGTTATCGGGCTCCGAACTGGAAATTCCCAGAAAAGGGCGTATGAACCGCTTCGTCGGTCACCGGCCACCGATAGGTGCGAACCTCTCTCGCTCCACTGCCTTGTGGGTAAAGGCTCGGGGTGGGACCCCCTAAACGAAATCTCCCCTACTTCGGTGTAGGCAACCGGGTAGTATCATGCCTACGTTCAACGATGCCGATGACAACGCTTTGTACCCCCCTTCTCGCTTTGTACATCTCATTGTTTATGTTGAACGGCACTATATCTGTATCAGATTGTGCAAATATAATATATAATAACGTGGGCTAAGATACTGTCAGGTTGCCTGAGCGTAGAAAGATAGGAAAAAGAAAAATGGCAGTGAGACTCCAGCCTCATCCAGCATATAACTCATCACTTTTGGCAAATCAACGTAGCACGGTTAGCCGGGCATTACCGTAGTGCAGGATTGCACATCAAAACTAGACAAGTGAAACAAGTGTGCTCGATTCAATAAGAACAAGTTGAAAGCGGGTCAGTTAAAACTTTGAAGTTAATCGCTGTTGCACATGCAGAAAGCACTGTCTAATTTGGGTTAATGAATTAGACTGTGCTTTTCTGCCAATTCGGGTCACTGTAGACAACGCCAACCGATTCGTCTGAATGCGGTTCTTACCTGATCCACCGTATACCGAGTTACCAAATATCGATTTGTTGGAATTCGGCTAAATAAACAACAAAAGATCGCAGGTAGTAGCATTTGATGTAAGTCTCATCAAAAGACACACCAGAAGATCTAACAGCGGCAGACAAAATTTGTTCGGTGGGACAGCACACAGCAAACAAAATGAATTGATAGTGGGGGATTAACTAGGCATTCTGCTGCAAACACAAGCCTAAGACGAACACTTTCAGGAGAGCTCCTTAAAAATCGGAACTTGACACAAACTCGAAGTCGGTTGTAGGATCAAAAATAGGTGAACGAGTAGATCAAAGCGCGGCGCAGCCAATATTCTTAGTGAGATTACAGTGAGCTATTTGTTACGTCTCGGATGAATCGTGATTAGCAAGTGATGAGAAGGAATTCAAGTAGAAAACTGTTCCAAATGAAGGAACAATGGCAACACAAAACACATACGATGATTCACCACGTGGTTGCATGTGACCGCGAAACATTGGGCTGCTGCACAATTCTGAGTGAAATTCGATCAAAGCGCCTAGTGCACATCCATATTGATCGCGTAATGCGGACGATTGGATTTGATGCAATCTGGATAAAAATTGCTTGGGGTCCGTGCAAGCATCCCCGAGCAAATTCAGTTGATCGAGCACATTAGCCAGGCTCAGACGGTGAATCTTTGCGAGTAGGTTTGGATCAAATGTGATCCACGTGATAGATTGCTGGCTACTGAAAGCAAACAAAACGAGAGAAATATGAAAACAGATAGAACAGACCTACTCTAGCTTAATTTGTACATCAGACGGAAGTGTACAACTAGCACAGCCATGGATAAGACACGTCCATTCAACGGGCTTCGTACCGAACACTGTGCAATGTTCTTTCGTATCTAAATAAAGGAAAGAAATCCGAGAATATTGACATCGGTAAATGGATTAAATAGGTGGTAAGAAAACTCGATCTGAAAACCTCTGGCGGGAAAAATATAATCCGAATATTTTTATTGTCTCGTCTGTGAACAAAAGTCATTTGATATCATCATCAGTGGCAGCATTACACCGGTAGCATGTTCATAATGATTAATTACTATACAACCATGAAATCATTCAAAAAACAGCGAAGGGCGGACTTGATGGATACGGTATCTACAGAAGAGTAGAAACAAATAAACTTAACGAGTCTGATCGAGACAAAGAGACGCAGGGTCAGACACGTGTATTAAGATATTGTCAGGTTGCCAACCCGTAGAAAGAAATGCGAAAGAAAATAGAAAATTCGAAGTGGAAGTCCAGCGTGTTTCAACATGCAGCTCACAACCGGTGGCCAACTCAAATGGAACGTGCACTCAATGGCTGTCATGTATGTATGTATGTATGTATGTATGAAAGCACAAGCCTGATCCAGGCAAAGTGCCGTACAGTCAGAGACCGCACGTGGGCTGAAATACTGTCAGGTTGCCCAGGCCTAGACAGATTAGAACGAAAATAGAAAATAAAAAATAGAAATGGTAGTGAAACTCCAGCCTGTCCCAGCATGCAGCTCACTACCGGTGGCCAATCAATTTAACACGGTGTTGGCCGCACAGCACAGAAGTACTGTACGATTGCACATCTGTGCAGGCTGTCATAGCCGGGAGTGGCAGTGGGGATTAGCTCCCACTCTTTAGAGAATGCTCCCATATGGTGCGCGTCTCAAATAGCCTCTGACAACCAAGTCCAGCTTCTGGCCTGCACGAGTGGCTCGCCGAGCCCGGCGGAACTGCTTCTACCAACAATAGAAGGGGCGATGGCGAGTGACTGGCGCCTGAAAATCGGTTTGCTTCAGATGGCAGATGGAGCTCGTTAGCCTGGGAGGGCATTTCATCTAATGGAAGGAAACCCTAATTTTAAACCTCTGCTGCTTTGCGGGAAAGACTTCGGGAGAAAACCCTGATGAAAAATCTGGAGCAGAGTCTCGTAGACGGTTAGTTGGTGCACACTTCTTTCTGGTAACTCCCTACCGCCTTAGCCCACGTGCAGTCTCTGACTGTGCGGCATATTGCCTGGATGAAGCTTGTGCTTTCATACCATGCATATACCATGCTGCCTTGCAGGTCGCACTTGGCTGTGCAAAGGCTATAGAAGTTGACTCGAAAAAACGTCGAGTGGTGCTTTGTTGAGGAACATAAAACGAATGTCGAGTTCAGTGACGAAAAAGGTCCTTATCGGCGTATTTCAAAACGAAAAGATCACTGTCGTTTACATGAAGCAACGCTGGTGTTAGGATCAGACGATGTATTCGAAACAATTGGATTCAAAAATTAAGGCATAATAAAATGCACAGCCGCCACTGACTTCGGTTTGCAGCCATATCTCGTAAGGCTTTCACGCAATTATTAGGTGGAGTTTTTGGATCCCACCCAGGTAAACAAATTCGCCCAACTGAGCCTTCATCCCAACGCGCAACGTCATGGATTGGACACCCAGTCGTTTCTCCCAACTTCTGTCAGGCTCTGCGAATAAGGTGCGGTATGGTAAACGGTGAGGAGGCATTCTTAAACATGTCCCAACCAACGCAAACTAGCAAGCATCAGCATTTCTCTCAGTCCATGCCATTGTGGTCCAAACACCCGCTTGCAGACACAGTTAGGTTTGGAAGAGAGCTGCTCCAGTCCTGGGCAAGTGTTTTACACTTGTTAGGCGCAAAGCACATGCCATACCGTGAAGCTTCAAGTGCCAGGTGGTCCAGGGCTTGTTGCATTATATCAGGGTCATCTCCCAGAATTGCGTTGTGATTCACATACTATAGATCGGTAGCTCTCTCACCCGGCAAAAGTTCAAAACCTGCGCCCACTAGACCAAATAAAGATTTCATTAGGACATCGTCGATCGCAAAAAGGAACGGCGAGATAGGGCAGCCTTGCCGCACTCCGCTAGAGATACTGAACGGGGACGACTATTTTCTGTACGCTCGAACCCTGCCCGAAGTTTGGCAAGATAATGCTTTCAAGATCCAAACATACTTATCGGGCACTCCATGTCTTGGCAGACAGTTCCAAAGACTTTCTCGATCGGTTGAATCGAATGCCGCTCGGATGTCACGGAATACCACGATAATTGGCCTACGAAATTCGTTGCATTGCTCCAGAAACTGTCGGAGTGTGAAACGAAACCCAGTTTGCTATTCCCGCTTGGTGCCCAGCCGGTGATGCAGAAAGGTTAGTATTTAGGAGCTACTGAAATGAGACTGATACCCCGATGGTTTGCACAGGAATCACGCCGACCATTTTTGAAAATCGGAGAAATTACTGTTTCTCTCCAAGGGATCGGAACGCGTTCCTCAGCCCACAAGTTGGCGAACAGCGCTAGAAGTTCGAAACCGCCATCTTGGAACAATGACGGAAGCAAAGCATCAGCACCTGGTGCACGATGGCGCTTAAGGCTCCGGACTACACTGTAAATCTCTGATTGAGTCGGAGCTTCAAGAGAAATCGACCATGGGGTACAGTGTTCCGTATTCTCGAAATCAGTGGGTGCAGAAGGCCTGTTAAACTGTGCCTCAAAATGTTTTGCTCATTCCTCCATGCGCCTGTGCATATTAAAAACTGACGAACCACCTGCTTCACGTATCAGCTCAATGATGCCTCGTAGTCCGCTTCCAGTAGCTGTGATGAGTTGCAAACAATTTTCTGAAATATCCTACAGCTGCCGCCGATTCCATTTCAGTACCCTTAGAACGCCACCAACTTTCCCTGTCGGTTCTCAAACTGGCAACCAGTTTATGTTTAATAAGCCTTTGTAACGCATCATGTATGCTATCAACAGAAAGCAACCAACGTACATACGTACATACACCACAGGAAGATCTAATGAACGGGTATCGAGAACAAGGCTCAAGATAGACATACACAGAACACAAGTTCTTAGCTGTTGGTCGATATCGACCATGAATGTACATCTCGAGCATATAAGGGTTTCATGTTACACAGCGTTTATGAAAAGAGATCACAGCGATAGACAGTACTCAGTCGATTGCTAGCAGTTGCAACCTGACGGCGTGAGCTACGATCAACAGCCGAGAGCAGTAACTGCTTTGCCTCCGTTTG
>JACCGJ010021360.1:0-12117 GCA_013407085.1 Atriophallophorus winterbourni | reverse complement strand
TTCGGTTGTTTTCGACCATGGATGCATACCACACGCCCACGGATACCTTATAAGTAAACAGACCGATTCGGTAGGAAAACACTGCAGCATCGTTCACAACGATCGGTATGCCGTCGGCGTGACTAACGTTTGTCAATCGGAAGCAATATCTGCTGTTCCTCGGTTTGAAGATGATGCTTCACACTGTGTCTGTAGAATGAGCGGTCAAGATCAACTTAATCAAAACTCATAGGCTTATTAACTAGGGTTTACGTGTATGCATTTAGTTCCATCACACAACTCTACGACGGGTTTCAAGCTGCTTGCAACCATGAGGTAAATACATTAGTTTCATGATCCTCATACATTGAAACAGTGGATAAATGGTAAAATGAAGATGAGGATAACTAGCGGTCTGAATATACCCCCGAGTACTCCACTAACAACCCGAGGCTTCGCGTATCTTGCTTAATATCTACTAGGCAAACAAAACCGTTTATTTCATATGAACGTCATGATTGAGTTGTAAGCGTGTGCTCGCGAATAACCATGGATATATGCTTGATAGTAATCTGTATGTGATTAATAGACTAAAGGACATGTTCTTTATAATCTATAATAATTCAACCGGCTAGAATTTGTAAAGTCTTCTTATTTGGAGAAGCAATAGGCTGCTTAAGCTCCAATTAACTTGAGAGAAACAATGCTGCACAGTTTTAATCAAGGAAAACCTAATTAATTCTCCACAGTTCCAATCATTCTAGAGGCAATCGTAATCTCATTCGACCAGTCGCTTTCGAGAAGAGATATATTGTTTCTGCCTAATTGAAAATAATAGCTGACTCTGCGAAAAAGGTGGATATGGTAAACCGGTTTCTGTGAACGATTTGTATGTCATGTTAGAGCAGAGGCATTTACGGCGGCAAGCATTATTACAACAAACCAATCATTGATTGTGAACCTTGAAACTTGTGGACTTACAGCTGCCTCCGTAATCTCGATAGGAGAGTGCGATTCACGAAACTAGTACATGAAATGTAATCCGTGAGGTATGTCAAACCCGAACGAAAAGTAACTGATCCAAACTCGAGTTTATTTGAATTAGGTAATATCTTGTAATGGGCACTTTGGTAATGATATTCCGAAGACCAGATCAAGAGCATAGCAACAAATGAAGAAATAAGCGGTTGTTACGAACTGCACCATTTTCCGTACGTTCATCAACTCATTTAATCTATTACCATGAAAATCTTTTGCCACTAACACATAACAACAGTTCATGAACGCATTCAACAAATGTATACCCGATTTAAAAAGGCCATTTTCACATGAATGAACATCCTTCTTCAGAATCCGATTATGCCATTTGTTGGAATTACTTAACTTAAGACAAACTGACGCTGATTACACGAGGCAACCCTTTGCCGCCTAAACAAATTTCATGCTCTCCATTCTTTTACTACGAAAAAATGTGAGACAACATCCATAGTCAAGATATTTTTGCTATTATCAAGGTGAACGCCAACGTGGAATGAATATGCTCCTGAACACGCCAAGAGAAAGCAAAGAGAAAGAGCAATGCATGATACAATTTTTAAACATCTGCGCAGTTTTAACGTTCACGGTTCCCATTATTTTTATCCTTTTTATTTTCAAACACAAACAGTTATAAATTTATGACAGCAGGTCAGCGACAGCGACATGCGGTTAGCAAAGCAAGACATGTGAATCTGCGCAGTATCATAATCTGTTATGATGTTGGAAGCGATGTTCGAAGGGACCATATAAATATAATCAAGATCACATAATGTTTTGCGGTGAATAATATTACTGGTCTACTGACACTTTTTAAATATAAACAAAAGTCATGTAACGAAATTACTGAGATTAGCCTAGATTGCTGGTGCAAGAGTATTTATTCAACGAGCGCGTGGTTAGCTTAATGAATAGGTTTACAAATTGCGTGGTAGGTATCCCGAATGTAGTGTTGTATATGTGTGCTGATTATTTTACATTATTTCAAGGCTTACTGAATATGATCTTACTGTCTCCATGTGTAGAATGCAAACATAAAAAAACGATTTTGGTGCTTAAGTGCATAGAATGTGAGCACTCATAAAATTGTAAAATTATTCAGATTTACTCACAATTTTATTCATCATTTCCTAATTTTTCCGAACCTATGAAACCTTATCTTGAAAATATAAAAAGGGGACGCAAACAGGTTATCAAACTGTAACAAAATGGAAAACTAGACGGTCAGTCGACTATATCAGCTGCTATTTCTTGAGTCTGGTAAAGTTTTTAATGAATCTGAAGGAGATTATATCGCATTAAACGCAACGAGGACAATTCTCTAATGAGTGGAACAGTATTAAGTAAATCTCTTGATCGATGTTGCCTACAGAATCTGCTCTACAAGTTTTGTATGCGTCAGACACCTTAGACAAGCATGCATTTGGAACTGCGTTGAGAAAAAATAGATGAATGGTTCATGCAGATTAATGCAGATATAATTTGACTTTGTGGTTGATAGTGAGTGGTTTCTCACTAGTTAAGTTGACCTTGAAGCATCCATGAATGGAAAACTTGATGTATTGCCTGATGATTTATTCATATTCATAGATTTATTCATAGATTATATGCAGGTAAAAGCTATGCTTTACAAGACCATAAAAGGTACATCGGGTCGGATGGTAAAAAATATCAAAATATGTTAGATTATTGTCAAACGTGAAAACATACTTGTCCATGTGGATATCTATTCGAGGTAATGCTGAGATGCTAGCCACCAAATACCACTTGGTTGACCCAGCCTCTGACAGCTATTATGTGTGAGGATGTTGTCAAATGCAATCAATAGCATACGATAAATGAACCACACAAGATTTCGCCAGAACTTCATAGATATTGTAGTATTCACAAGCTTGAAACCAATTAAACTTCTAAAATAACTTTCTCTACAATAAAAGTTCAATCAGCGTTAAATTAATGTCTTATTACTGTCCGAATCATTCTAAACTTGAATGGTACATCGAAACTTGGGAATAACTAATTCCTCATATTAGAGACAGTGTTATAATCATAGACATACAGTTTATTTAAAGCTACCATCATTGCAAAAGAAGCTCATGTCAAGCGACGCAGAAACCTAAACTATTTTGAAGCTGTAGTTGGATGAGAGGTCGTTCTGTATTTAATTTGAAATGGTCCTGAATGTGTTAAAATCTCTCCGGTAATAAGGTTGTGGAAAGCTAAAGCTAGTCAAATAAAGCCATCAAGATACTGTTCACACACATTATAAAGCCGTTCACAAAGCGGGTCTACAGTAATACAAAAAAATTTGAACACAAAATTAGATAAACGATGTCTAGCCTAAAGAATTCCAGATACCGCAACTTCCCTTCGTGACATAATCGTCACTCTAGCAATTAACATATATGATCATGTGGATACAGACGGCGTTCATCCTGTGTGGCATTTGAATCAACCGTGCTTAAAATTATTTTGAATGCCATGAATATATTGTTGTTGGTAATGGATATAAACCAGATCCGAATTGTGTACATCGCTGACCAATGATAAGTCTACAAGGAACATGACAGAATTGAAATCTCATATCGGTGCACTGAAATACTATTCGAGGTTAATTACAAATTTCAGTCTAAAAGCTTCACCATTATTTTTACTGCAATCCAAAGAAAATTTTGCATGGACTGATGCACATGAATACAGTTTACGCAGCGTACTATCCTTTCTAAAGTCAGACACATTTCTTCGTACATTTAGTCCCAGAATTCATTCGTTTGTAATTACAGAAGCATCCCCTGATGGTATAGGTGCTGTTCTCGAGCAAAATGGACCTTCAGTAATTTGTTTATCTTGCAGGTTAAATACTGCTGAAAAAAGTTATGCTCAAACATACCGTGAAGCCTTAGCTATATATTGTGGTATTCAACGTTTACACAAATTCCTGTTTGGCCATCGTTTTGAAATTGTTACTTATCATGAAGTTTTAAAATTCATATACGATCCTTGTAAATCTATTTCGAAAATTTCTTCGGCAATGGTTTAAAGATGCAGCATATCACTTAGTGCCTATGATTCTGTAATTGAACATCAAGGTGCTAAATACATACAGCTTGTAGATTACTTGTCACGTCAATCACTACCAGCCGGTAACCCTGATGATACTTTTGATTCTCTTTTGCTACAACCACTTCCTGTGAGTTGTTATCTTTTACTTGGTTACATGAAACGTTTCTTCTCTGCCATTTTTACTGCTGTGAAGAAAGGATGAAATTCACAAATTCGAAGAAAATTTCCATCATATTTAACAAGACGTGATAAACTCCCGTTGACTCCAGATGGTTTATTACGCTTGAATGATAGAATCATTATTTCTCCTACATTGTGTAAAGTTGTACCAAATGATTTGCATTGTGGATTATTATTAGAATATAAAAGATAAACTCGCTTGCCAGAAGTTCACAAAGTTCACATAGGTAGAACAGCTATTTCTTGTGAAGCTTGCCAGCATAAAGTTTTTCGACAACCATTCAAATGGATATCATGGACATTGACATGTGAAGTATGGCGGCGCATTCATGTGGATTATTGTGGACCATTTTTAAACAAGTACAATGCATCAGTTGTGATTGATTCATATTTAAAATGGCCTGAAGTCTTTCTCACGCAGAAACAAAATTCGAGTTTTAATATACTTTCGCTACGGAAAGTATTCAGCAGCGAATGAGTACCTATTGCTGTTGTTGGTGATAATGGCAGTCATTTTTCTGCTGCATCTGTTACACAGTGGTTACATTCCTTGGGTTGTCGACACTTATTCCCTACACACCGACATCCGAAATCAATTTTTGAGTGTATATTATTATTTTGAGTGTATATTAATGCGAGCGATTACTTCTTGTGCACTAACCTCATTTGATGAATTTGATCGATTTGTTGACCATTTCTTGTTGCAATATTGGAATTGTACTCATGCGACTACCGGACAAACTCAAGATATGTCATGCAAATTAATATCCCTGAGATCCATTCTGCTGGGTCTATGATCAGCTGAAGTTTACTTTAATCGTGACAATGAATTCCGACCACATTCTGGTATCGTACTTGGTAATATCGGTGAAAGCATGGTGAAGATAATTGAACTTGATGATGCCTCAATGCATCGCCGTCATGTTGATCAAATGATCTACAAAAATACAGGTCAGTTGTGTTCGGAATCTGGTTGCATTGACAATCATAACACGACTATCCTTGATACCTCTGAAAATATTGAACCTGAAAAGGTGTTGAGAAGTTTAGAATGCCGGTCCGAAATTATATAAACCCAGGATGATTCGGAAACTAAGGTGGATGTGGTACTTGTACTATGGACCATTACTGACTGTTTATTCATGTAAATTTTATAATATTCGAATTTACTTCGTAATCAGTTGCTTATTCTGAATGCGAATTCTGGGTTTAGTATGAGGCGGTTGATCCAGCGGAGATTTCACCACTAACAGCGTAAGCCTAATGATTATTGTGCCGAATAAACAGAACACACTTCTCAACGTATCACGGCATACAGTTTCAAAGCAATCAAAGACGATCGACTTGTCCCAAAACAGAACACGTGAGCTGCATAAATAATGTATTCGAATTGTGTACATATTAACTTGTATGCATTATAACGAATTAATGGCGAAATATGTATGACTAATGAAATAAAATATACAATGATGGACATATTATAAGCACAGGTTAGGCATAATTCCATTAATCAAATACTACAATAGCTCTTGACGTATCATCGACTATTGAATACGACGTGGATATAAAAGCACAAAAACAATTTTGGGAGTGGTGGGCACTCTTCAAATCCTTTATCTTTGAGAAATTAAGAACGTTTGATCGGCTTATCAGCTACCAACTGTCCTGTGCCTACTGAAAAGAACTGAACTAAGGCTTGCTTCTAAACAGCGACATGTGGTTACTAAATAAAACTTTTTAAAACTTTTGCAGAATCTGCTAGTGAGTTTGCATCTTCTCAGCATCCATGCTGTTAGCCATAAAAGGTTTTCCAGATGAAATAAAAAATCTTTCAAATGTGGTAAGTTTCGTGAAGGTATTAGAAAAAATGACAAAGATTTCACGAAATAAAATCTGGAAATTAAAAAAATACAAAAATAATTGTTTCATCGTTTACATATTATCTCTAGCGCTTCCATAACAACTGAGTTATCGCTTTGTCGTTGAAGAGAATCTGCACCTCATTTTAAAGATATCCGGAAACAACTGAGCGTGAAACACACAACCTCTTTTTTCAATATCACACCCTTGGATGAATTCTGGGCGCATTGATAGCTTTTAACCCCGTTTAATTTGGAATTAAACTTGAAGTTTAAATCACTAAGTCTTAACTCGATAGCAGCATTCTCTTCATAGTGAAAGAGCGGAGGCTGAAAAGAGCTTAGCTTGAACTTAATAGTTAAGTTAAACTAGGATGCGCTTTACACTCTCTGCTTAACAATCCATTTCCGACGCGCTTTTCTATGAATTTGATGTAAATTACTAAAGTTTTTTGCTCTATCAGCAAATCAACTGAAATATTATCAACCTATCCTAATACACTTTGTCAAGAACACCATATTTATATTTATCTACTAATTCATTTAAATTATTAAACAAAAGACAATGCCAAAATCGTCATATCCCAGCATTTTAATCAAATGTGTAAACAAGTAGTTTAAGGCATAGCTTGTGATGTGTGCCACAAATAGGCGCATTCAAAATGCTCTGTCATTCTGCCGAGCATTACGAAACCAATTGTAAATCTAGTTTTCTTGAGTGGATTTTTGGGCACTGCAAACTGAACGCCAGTGTAGCTTTTGCAAGGAATTTTGTCAATATGAGAATAAATGAAGTTGTATCAGAAAGTTAACACTCTTCGTTTTCATACGCTCAAGTGGCTGAGAAAAATTGACACCCCCTCACTAAAACATGTTTTACTTCGAAATGCCATTGGCAAGATTCAAAATCAACCACGGGTAAGCGAAAAGAACCATAGAAAGAAAGTTGATAAAAATAAGTATCCATTAATTTCAAAGCAAGCTAACTACGCCCCTTTAGAAAGGCAATTTCATGCACAGGCTGAACAACTCAGTCAGAGAGCTGGACCAAATTGAATGATGGAAAAAAGCCTACTCTTACCTTGTTCATTCTGAACCGCGAAAGCAAATTCCGGAGGAAAATCGATGGTTCCTCGGTCGATGACGTCTTACGAATGACGGGGCTAATTAACTGCCAGGCAATGAGAGTCCATCGTGAAGGCCAGTGGAACCTAACATTAATTAGTACTGGCTTTAGTTTGGTAAAAATTTTGCACTGGCTAAACAGGGACGCACTTCATTTAAAAGTGCTTACCTTGAACTCTACATAAATGGGTGATTCAAAGTTGTTCCGGAATGAACGACGCGTTTTTAAAAAGCGATCAAAATCGCATAGAACGGGCTTGACAACTATCGTATAGGGGATCAACATGAGTTGAAATATGCTATACAAGGCATCTGCTGTAGAAGTCAATGTGATGTACTTCAAAATACAACGCCAATAAATTACGACTGCTGGGAGAACTCATTGCAACTGAACGCTTCTTAAGATTTCACGGCACTACGCCAGAAAAAAACAAGATTCACATTTAGGTAGGTTCTTGAACGAAACAAATCTCTGCACAACTGTCACCAGGCCGGTAGTGCTTGTCTGCATGCTCAGCCTAAACAGTTATCTACTGACCCAGTCTCAAAATAGGTTATCCGCGAGGGTGCACTTACCCAGCGTCAAAGTGGATTTAAATGTGTTCGACATAGAATTGCTTGCTGTGTATGTATTAAGTGGGGATAATTGCAACTTGCTGCACAGAAAATAATAGCTGAACCATGGTTGAAATCAGATGATCATCTACAGTCATTTGTATCAAATTAGTACGGCATTTATCGTTAGGATAGGATTATTGGCGCTAGTGAATGAGCTGTTGAAATTATGATTAATGAAAACCTTTCCCACAGTGAGACATCGATAAAGATTGCTTCGCAAGCAATCCTTACATTCGCTCGGAGGAAACTTGCACTTGAATGTGATTATAAAGGTCAGGCTGCTTCACCATTAGATGATCAATTACTGAAGGACACATTGGATGTACGAAAAGGGATATCCAACGCATTACAAATTGTTAGAGACCTCAATCTCCAGAACATCGTTTTGCGTACCGAAATTACTTCAACAGAGTCAACCGAGTTTACATCTGGACTGGTTTCATTTCAGGGCCCATTAATCAGTATGTCAGTGAACCTACAAGGTTTAAGTCAGTATACACTCCGGACATCGTCTAACTAAAAACGAAGACAATGGAACTGGATTAGGAACCGGAAAATTTTTAAATTTGTGTAGAAATCATGTGAATTATTACAATGGAGCACCTTTTACAACTACAAGGACGTTTTGCACTTCTAGAACCAGTGAAAACCTGAGGAAGCCAACCTGTTGTAACGCGCATATTCGTAGGGCTATCAGATGGCGTGACCGTAGTTGGTGAGCATGGGAATTCTAAGGAACTCACAAATCTAGACTGCAGCATACACAGACCAGAAATTTAGCTATTTCGCTGCAACGAAAGCTGAAATGGACTTTGAATCCAGAATTGCTAAAAAAGCAAAGCAATAAAAGCATTTTATGTCTATGTTTAATCCATGAGATCTTCAAGAGACGAAATAGGTACGTTGGAGTTGAATGATGGCAACTCGACTTTGACTGCAGAGGGAAAAGCAGATACGCTGCATATATTCTTCTTCGGTATTCATTTGCGTGATTCAGGTAACCGTTCAGAAACTAACATCTTGAGGTTAATCATGAAATTGCAACCACAGTTATGTCGTAGCTGAATAAACCAGGTCGGCTGGCTCCGAAGATATACATTTGTTAATTCTTCAACTGCTTGCCTCAATAACTTGCCTTACAATCAGGAAACATTATGTAGCTACCTTATTCCAGTGTGAAAATCCCGATAATTAGAAATGAGGGGCGGTTGTAGCCATACACAAAAGCGTCTCAGTGCTTATGTACGCAACTATAGACCAGTAAGCCTGATGAGCATTTTGCAACAGCTTAGGAAAAATTATTCAACAACAGATATGTAAATATTCGGTAACCATTTCCTCATTAGGCAATGCTCAGCACGGATTCTGGTAAGGAATGTCTTGCTTAACAAATCTTCTGAGAATTGTTGTTGAAGTGACATTATGGCTAGACTAAGGGAGAATAGACGAAATCTGCTACATTTATTATCAGAAGCCCTTTGACTCAGTGAACCATAAGTAACTTCTGTACAACCTAGGGAGAAGTGACATCAGAAATGATGTACATCTATGGTTAGACAGCTTCCGAACCAATAGAAATAATTATGTTACGATTGCAGCGAAATGTTCAGACTGCCCTTAGCATTGTCATGCAGAAAATCTATTTTCTTTCCTCTATAGAAGGAAGCCTTGCGACCACACTTTAAATACTGTGCTCAATCCTGGAGAACGTACATGAAAAAGCATATCGAACGTCTCGAAAGGGTCCAGCGCCTTGCGACTAGGATGTTTGAGGGTCAGACAGGTAAAACCTATGAGGCAAGACTCAAGGACGTCGAACCGTTCTCACCAAATAGACGGTGGCTGCAAGGCGACCTTTTGGATTCTCCAGAGTCACGAGGGAGATAATATTATTGAATTACTGAAGCTTGCACTTAAAACAGCTACAACAGGTAAATCAATGAAAAATCTTAAGACTGCTGGTAAGTGAGCACTTTATCAGCAGCCGTGTGGTTAACCACCGGAATAAGTTCTCAGATATAATAAAACTTCCTAAAATGTTAAGCTTCAAGAAGGATTTAGACGCTAACTGTCATACCCTATTTGCAAATATTGTCGAGTATAAAAACACGAAGCAAAAACCTATATTTTATTGTTCACGTATATTATTGCATTATTTACTGAATCGATGACATCTCACCGATTTGGTGAAGAGAATCTTTACCTTACTTTAAAGATATCCTGAAACAAGTACGTGTGAACTGTATCAACAATATCAAAGTGCAGAATGCTCAACAGCATACGGTCGGCGGAAATCAGGGCGCATGATTCTCTTTTAGCCAACTCCTGCCTTGTGCAACTTGAACTAGTAATAGAACCAATGGAATCAACTCCCAAATAGGGTGGGAATTAGACGCTAACTTGCATGCCCTATTTCCAAATATCGTATAATAGAACTGAAAACCAAAAAACATATTTGTATTCCTCACGCATTTTCGCACTGATTCCTGAATCCTTGACATTTGGTAGCCAATTCCTTACTATCCGATGCCCAGCACGGATTCTGGAAAGAAAGGTCCTGCCTAACCAATCTTCTAAGCTTTCTTGACGAAGTGACATTACGCCTCGATGAAGGGAGAGTAGTCGAAGTCTGCTATCTTGATTTTCAAAAGGCATTCAACTCGGTGAACCATAGGTAATTTCTGCACAAACTAAGTATGTGTGGCGTCACAGGTGACCTACATCGATGGTTAGACAGCTTCTTAACTAATCGCACTTACTATGTTTGAATTGCCGGGGAGTGCTCGCAGGAATCACTGATTCTCAATGGAGTGCCTCAAGGCTCGGGGCTTGGTCCATTAATTTTTCTTATTTTTGTAAACGAACTGGCAGCGTGCTTGAGTTCACGCTGCTTCCTGTTTGCTCATGATGTTAGGATCCCAGGAACCGACAGTAGAGATACGCTTATCTCTGATTTAGAAAAAGTAATCGAGTGGACATAGACCTGAGACATGCCACTAAACTTGGGGAAGAGCTGTCTTCTGACGACTGATTTAGCGACAACCCAACTAGAAGTTGGTGAAGAAACTATCAGAATAGCGGCTGCTCAGAAGGTGAAGGATCTTGGCATTACTATAACAGGCGATTTTAAATGGGCTACACAATGTGCCGAAGCTGCAAACAAGGCTGCAGAGAATTGTTCAGACTTCGCTCAGCGTTATCTTGCCGAAAACTTTCAATCATTATTCTCTTATACAAAGTAGTCGTGCGGCCTCACTTGGAATACTGCGTTCAATCCTGGGCACCGTACTTAAAAAGGATATAGCATGTCTCGAAAGGGTCCAGCGCCTTGCGACTAAGATGGTTGAGCGTCAGACAGGTAAAACTTATCAGGCTAGACTCAAGGACCTCGGTTTGTTCTCACTAAAGAGACGGCGGCTGCGAGGTGACCTAATAGAAGCCTTCAAGATTCTAAAGGGTCTTACGGGTGATAATATCACTGAAATCCTTAAACTTGCCCCTAAAGCAGCTACAAGGGGTAATTCCATGAAACCTCTTAAGAATAGGCCCAGGTTGCTGGCACGTGAGCACTTTTTCAACAACCGTGTGCTCAACTTCTAGAACAAGCTCCTAGATTGAATAGTAAGCCTCCCAAAATGTGTTGAGCTTTAAAAGGGAATTAAACGTTAAATGGTCTATAATATTTCCGCATATTGTCTAATAAAAAACTTGAAAAACACAAAAAAAACGTATTTTTAGGTTTTCATCATATCTGTCTAGGCCTGGACAACCTGACAGCAAATTAGCGCACATGCAGTTTATGACTGTGTTTTACTTTACCTCAAGTAGGCTAGTGAGTTCATACACCACACATTTTTCACGCATATTATTGCATTGTTTCCTGAATAGCTGACCTCTCACCGTGCTGGTGAAGAGAAACCCTACCTTACTTTCCAGATATTCGGAAACAAGAACGTGTGAAAAGTACGAACTGTATACTCGATATCGAAGTGCCGGGTGCTCAACTCAACCGCATACCGTCGAAGGAAATCTGGGCGCGTGATTGGCTTTTAGCCACCTTCAGCCCTGTGCAACTTGAACTTGAAATCTTGCTGTTTTGCTGAAGAGAAGCTTATATTTCAGATATCCGGAAACAGGACCATGTGAGACATACGAGCTTTGAACTTAATATGAGAGTGTCAGGTGCTCAACCGCAGACTGTCAAAGGAAATCTGGTCAAGTGATTGGCTTTTATCCACTTAAAACTTGAACTTGAACT
>JACCGJ010021359.1:0-14967 GCA_013407085.1 Atriophallophorus winterbourni | reverse complement strand
TTTTCAGGAAGAGGAAAAGCGTATGCAAGAAGAACTGGATCGCATACTTGAGGAAAACAATAGGAAATTGATGGAGGCACGAAGGAAAGGGGTAAGCGTGTGTGTTTCGTTTGTTACCCATCCAATTAGAGTTTCACACTCGAATCTCATGATTCGTGTAAACTCCCTGAATGGTTTTACACGCATACTCATTTTTGTGTGGTTGCGTGTGATCGATAGAACGGGCACGTGATCTGTGGTAAGGTAAATGCGAATCGAGTGCACACCACGCCAGTAATGACTGTTGAAGTCATACAGACCATCATGCCCATTCTCAAAGTACAACTAGATATTTCAGTAGCTACAATGGTTGTGTTCATTCGGAGATAACAAACAAAATACTTGTATCTTCCACAGATGCAGAGTCCATTTTTGTACTTTACTTTACTTTTGTTGCGGCTGGCTCCACGGTGGATTAGCCGGCTTTATTGATGTCTCGGATCGCACCAGCCCACGCACGTCGATCGGAGGCGAGATCGTTGCAGATCGTGATCCAGTCTCGTTCCCACCTGCGAACTCCGTAGACGGTACGCAGACCCATTGAGACATAATCATGAAGTTTCTTGGGGGTAGTGTACAAGTGATGTCCCCAGCACCACTCGGTGTTTGTTCGAGTACACCTCTCTAGCCTTTGCACAGCCAAGTGCAACCTACAAGGCAGCAGGAAGTTGGCAGATAAACGCGCTGTGCGCCAGTTATCTACCTACGGGACTTCTCTCCGGATTTTTCCTCGGGGTTTTCTCCCGAAGCCTTTCCCGCAATCGGGTGACCCACAAGGCAGTGGGGGTTTGGAGTCAGGGTTTTCCTTCCCCTAGATGGATTATATTATATATTTATATTTTTACACAATCATTTAAAAATGACAAAGTGCCACCCAATCAATTTGGGTGTGGGCGTGATACTACCCGGTTGCCCAGGCCGAAGTAGAGGAGGTGATCTTGAGGACTCCCACCTCAAGCCTTTGGCCCGAAAGCCTAACCCGCAAGGCAGCGGAGCGAGATTAAGGATCGCACCGATCGGGGCCGGATACTGTAGGTACGGTTCACAAGCCATTCGCGAGGTAGAGACCAAGCAGGGACTCCCGACATCATCCCAACCAGTCGAGCCGGTGATCCTTGCGGATTCATACGCCTCTTCTGGTATACAATGTCCGCGAGGGACAAGGAGACTGTGTTTGTCTGGCTTCTCACCATTGACCAACCTGGTATGAGTAACTCTGAAGATGCCACGAAGACATCAACCAGTATAGCTCAATGGATCATCGAGGCACGCAAGCCGCTGCACCACGTCAAGGTCCAGTCTCGGCGCAACGGGGTTTCTTCCCCTAATGGGGCGTGCCAGTAGCTGACGAGCTTCATCTGCCCGGAGCTAACTGGTTTTATGGCGCCAGTCACCCGCCTTCGCCCCTTCTCCTGTCAGTAAGAGCAGTTCCGCCGAGCTTGTGAAAGCCACTCGTGCAGGCCAGGAGTTGGACTTGGTTGTCAGAGGCTATTTGAGACGCACGCCACGTGGGAGCATTTTATAGATAGTAGGTGGCTCATTCCTACTACCACCCCGGCTGTGACACCACTTTGGAAACCTTGAGACTTATTGGGTGGCTCAGGGTGTATTGACTTTAGTATAATGTATGAAAGCGCAAGCCTGATCCAGACAAAGTGCCGCACAGTCAGAGACTGCACGTGGGCTGAGATACTGTCAGGTTGCCTAGGCCTTTAGTATAATGGGAAGCGATCTTGAATTTGGTATTTGATAGTAATGCTCACACTTGTTTACAGCATCTATGGACCGGCATACTACGTACACAGTATGATGTATGAAATCACAAGCCTAATCCGGGTAGAGTGCCACACAGTCAAAGACTGCACGTAGGCTAACATACTGTCAGGTTGCCCAGACCTAGACTGATGTTGTTGGCCTCCTTCGGTCGATGTCGACCAGCGATGTACATCACAATCGCATGAGTGTTCATGTTCTACAGCTTTTGGAATGACTAAACAGTCCGATTCGGGAGTAACAATCTCTCATAGGGCGCTCGCAACGATAGGCAGTTGCACGCCGGCTGCGTGATCTGCATTCAGCAACCATGAACTCTATCTGCTCCACCCCAGCTTGCAGACGCAATGCCTTCAATGTGAGCGGTCAAGAGCAAGTTCTTCCCAACTCGCGGGTCGTGTCTCTTTTGCAAGCGTCTTTGTACTGCAAGTGCCCAGTGGTCGACTTCCTAATTGCAATTCATCATAGAGTAGATCTTTCGGAATACGAACATTTTCCATTCTGTAGACGTGGCCAAGTCACCGCAGGCGGCGCTGTCGCAATAGGGTGAACATACTCTGTAGACCAACTTTTGAAAGCACTTCAGCGTTAGTCACTCTGTCATCCACGATATGTTCAAGATACGACGGATGCTTCGTAAATGGAAAGCATTCAGCTTCCGTTCGTGTCTTGCGTGGGTGGTTCAGGTTTCACTGACGTACAGTAAAGCATGTGGTACGCACGCGTTGTATACCATCATCTTTGTCTTTATAGTCAGCTTGCGGTTACCGCAAACACGAGAGTTCAATCGGGACAAAATGGTAGCTGCCGTGCTAATCCGCAACGGTTAAACCAAGATATGTGAAATTATATACTGGATCAAGCTGACAGTTTTTAACAGTGATGATTGGAGGTGATACAATCCCTAGACCAAGGGCTTTGGTCTTGGTCTTAGCCCAAAGTCTTTGCATGCCGACGAAAAGCACTCCATTAGCGACTGGAGGTTCTCTTTGGATTGAGCAATAAAGGCGGCAGCGTCGGCAAACAGCAAGTCACGGATTCGCACATCCCGTGCCTTGCCTTGTGCTCTCAAACGGTTCAGGTTGAAAAGCTTGTCATCACTTCGCGTGCGTAGGTAAATGCCTTCTGTACTCGAACTAAAAGCGTGCTTCAGAAGCTTCGCTGTTCCCGACACTTTTCTTGAAATTGTCTCAGGGAGAATATCGTGTCAACGGTTGTTCTTCCCCTGTGGAAGCTACATTGAGATTCGAAGTAAAGTTTATCAGCTAAAACTTGTAGTCTGATCTGTAATACTTTAGTAAACAATTTGGCTACAACATTCAGAAGGGAGATTTCACTGTAATTGTTGAAGTCGCCTCTATCACCCTTATTCTTACATAACATACTGAACCTAGTGTCTCGCAATGATCCTGCCAGCAATGAAGAAGCAGCTCTACAGCATTTGAAGAGCTCAGGTGGAATTCCGTCGTCACCGGGGTCCTTCTCATTCGCTAAGCGGTCGATCGCCCTATTGAGCTCATCAAGAGTAGGGGGCAAACACTCGACATTTTCAAGTACATGCGGTAAAACCGTACTGTCCCTAGAGTAGAGAGAGGAGAAGTGCTCTACCAATCTTTCCATCTGCTGAGTTTTGTCGACAAACTGGTTACTATATATAGACGTAATGGAAGCCATTTTAAGTTTGTTTGGACCAATGGCTCTCTTGATTCCATCATACATACCGTGAAAATTTCCATTATCCGCAGCTATTTGGATACTAAGGCTAATTTCAGTCCAGTCATTTCCACATCGCCTTGCAGTCTGTTGAACCGTATTTCTAGCTGCTCTTAAAAGTCGTATGTTTTCATCTGTTGGCATACCTTTGAACCTCAAGAATGCTGAGCGTTTCTCATGCAGCACAGCAGTCATCTCAGAAGCGTTTGCTTCAAACCAGTCGCTCGTTCGAGCTTTCTTCGGACCGAAAGTGGAAAATGCGACTCGGGATATGCAGCTTTTTCATCGATTCCCATTTTTCTGAAGCCAATTAAAGTAGATTTGTCTTGTTGAACTCGTCTGTGAAGGCTTTTGCAAATCGCGCAGTTAGATTAGGTTCGCACCTAGGCACTTGGGCTTAGCAGACAATTTGGTGCGGTGAAGTCTCGTGTGGGAAAGCTTCAGTTTTGCACAGACCAGCGAATGATCAGTGTCACAATCTGCGTTTTGATATGATTTAGTGAGGAGTACGCTTCCTATATTAATGCGCTTAATAAGAATAAAATCAAGCTGATGCCAATGCTTAGAGCGAGGATGTTTCCAAGAGACTTTATGTTGTGGTTTTGTTTGAAAGAAAGTGTTACTGACACACAGACTGAACTGCTTGCACATTTCTAAAAGGCGTTGTTCATTTTCACTGGCTTTACCTAATCCGAAACTCTTGAGACTGTTTTGCCATGACTCGTTATCTGGAGCAACTCAGGCATTGAAATCCCTTTATAAGCACTACACCGTTTTTTGATGACTGTTGTTAGGTTATGATAAAAAGCATCTTTTTCAGCAGACGTCGCAGAGAGCATAATGGTACCCGTAATACACTTCAGATTTAAAGTCCAAATCGGTTCGCTCGAGCTGTTGCTATTAGTTGGCTGTTTTGCTCATCAGAACACCTTCCTTTCCAAAACAATGTGTAATCTCTTTGTTAGCATACCAGTGTCTGGTAATGGCGTCTCTTGCAGGGCAGCCACGTCGACATTCAGCCTATTTAGCTCATTGTTAATCACAGCTGATTTACTTACGCCTCTGATATTCGAGACTTCGTCATGAAATCCTGAAAGCATGGACCGGACGTTCCAAGTCCCCAGTTTAAGAATTGACCTTTGTTGTTTAGTAATTCGTTTCGCTGATGCGGAAAAATATAGTATGCTTGTCGGTGGATTCCTAATCCTCATGCACACAATGAGGATAGCAGACCGTGGCGAGACGACACCTTATTGACTGGGGGCTGCCGTAGCCGTCCAATGAGACGTGAAAATCTCTCCCACCGTCGGAAGCAGGCCCAGGCGCTGAGCTCTACGCCATTCGAGCTATAGGTTTTAACCTAGACAGATAGAGGGAACGAAAATTGCAATGGCAACGAGACTCCACCGCGTATTCGCATGCAGCTCACTACCGGTCGCAGATCAATTTAGCATACTGTTAACTATAGACAGATATGAGGAAGAAAAAAGAAAAGGAAATGGCTGTGAGACTCCAGCCAGTTTCAACATGCAGCTCACTACCTCTGGCCAATCAATTTAACACCGTGTTAGCTGCACAGCACAGAAGTACTGCACGATTGCACATCCGTGCACAGTGTTAACTGCAGAGTACAGAACTGCTGTGGCAAACAAAATCGCATTAGAAAACTATGATTACCCCTTCGCAATAGGCGGTCTAACCAGCAAAGTCTATGCGTGTTAACTTTCTTTTCGATATATACATCGCTACCAAAGATTCTATCACGGATAGTTGCGTTACGTATCCCATGGTATGAAGAAAGCGATGATCGAAGACTTGCAGACGTCTTATTTCCAGTTTTTTGGTGCACGGATGAGCAATCGTGCAGTGCTTCTGTTCTGTGCAGCAAACACCGTGCTAAATTGATTGGCCACCGTTAGCAAGAGGCAAGCTGAAACACGCTGGAGTTTCATTTGTTTCCATATCTCTCTAGACCTGGGCAACCTTACAGTATCTTAGCTCATGTGCAGTCTATGACTGTATGGCACTTTGCCTGGATCAGGTTTGTGCTCTCATACATATAGTAAAACCGTGCCCGAGCAATCTGACCCACTCACTCAACAATCTATAATAAAAGGATAGGTATTTCTTGAGTATATGTATGTCCGGAAGCACAAGCAAGATCCAATCAAAATGCCACACACTCAGACACATTTTCCTTACAGTTACTCTGTTGTATGAAAGCACAAGTCTGGTCCAGGCAAAGTGCCACACAGTCAGAGACTGCACGTGGGCGATATTACTGTCAGGTTGCCCAGGCCTAGACAGATATGAGGGGAAATAGAAATGGTAGTGAGACTCCAGCGTATTTCAGCATGCAGCTCACTACCGTTGGCCAATCAATTTAGCACGATGTTAGCCGTACAGCACAGAAATGCTGCACGATTGCACATCCGTGTTAGAAGCGATTCGTTTTCTATTCCTGTTGTCCTCAAGATGATCTTTTCATTGTCAATCTTCGTGTTTTTCAGGCCTCTTCACACAACTCCTCATTCGCTGTCATCGGTTAGAACGTGTAACATTTCCGTTGTAAATATATTTTACCAATTAAATATAATCTATTCTTCGCAATCGTCCACTTGCCCCATCTCGAACAAGGCATCGAATTCAGCCGTGTCTTTGATTTGCCTCGGGTATTTTCGCGTCGCGTTTGGTTGCGTTGAATCGCTCGGTGTCAGCTGTTCCTGTGCGGACAAAAGTTGATTAATGTAACCGGAGTGAATGTATAAATCGAAGTTTGTTGTTGACGTGAAAGCATTGTCCCATCCGGACGACCAGGCATGTCATCATCATCATCACGAAGCACACGTCTGGAGCCAGACAAAGTGCCAAGTAATATGAATTAGGAAAAACAGATAAGCAAGCGCGTGAAAAAGGGAAAGCAGGCAAGCGGAATATGCAAAACAAACACGCAAAAAGCAGCTTGTTTTTGTAGATTCACTGCATGCGATTTTTTTGTTTTTATATAAAATAATACCGGATAAAAAATTATGACACACATAATAAAATACACTGACTTCGGTTTGCAGCCATATCTCGTAAGGTTTCCAGTCAACTATTAGGTGGAGCTTTAGGACCCCACCCAGGTAGACGAAAACGCTACGGTGAGTTCCTTCATCCCAACGCGTCACGTCATGGACTGGCCACCTGGTCCTAACACCCACTTGCAGACATCTATATTTGTAACGCGATTCTGCCACCGAATGCGAACAATCCTACGCAGGCAACGGGTATCAAAAACGGAAAGCCGACGGACATATTCCGCTCGGATAGACCAGGTTTCGCAGCCATAAATGAGTGTAGCACGCATCACTGCGTTGTACACTCGGCCTTTAGTATGGAGTGAAGCATCGCGTCGACGCCACAAGTGGCGAAGGTTAGCAAACGCTGCACCCGCTTCGCTAACACGCGAACGGTCTGTTCGCTGTAGTCTCGGGTTAAACAGTTCTCTACATATTCCCGAGCTCATTCAGCGATTATTTTACTATTAGACTGGAGTTCTTCAACGTATGTATAGATGAAATGATTGCACGTGAGCTAAGATAATGTCAGGTTGCTCAGGAAAATGGAATTGAGACTCCAGCGTGTTTCCGCATGCAGCTCAGTAATTTTGCGCGGTGTTCGCTGCCAGTGAACGTACATTGCACATGGTGGTACTGTTAGCACTGACAAGTCACAATAAGATAACCACTGCTTTTTTAGGTAAGCAGCGGGTTGAATGTAATAATGTACAACGAGGCGTGCAAAGTGTTCGAATGGGCGCCCACACTTCAATTTGAATTGGATCATTTCGAGTTTGAACGAAAGTTTTGAACCAGCTTCGCGTTTTATTAAGGACTTGTGTACCCACTGATTACTGTAGCCCAGTGGCTCTTAGTTACGCTAATATCTATCGAACGCTATCATTGCGGTCTGGCTTGCCGAAAATACCTCCATGTGGGGCCAGCTGGGTGGGCTCGGTTCTCCGAGCTCATCGAAAGGTTCGGCGGTGGTCTGAGGGTGTGGTGGGTTTTCGCCTGGCAAGCGTTCTCCCTATAAAAAGCCACAAAAATCCAATGATGACATCACGACGCGGCGGATGTGACTCGCCGCTCCAAAAGTCACTGCCCCTTGTCCTATCCAAGGACATTGTATGGTGCACAGCAAAAACTGAAGTCACCAACCTATCAACGGGGTTATCGGGCTCCGAACTGGAAATTCCCAGAAAAGGGCGTATGAACCGCTTCGTCGGTCACCGGCCACCGATAGGTGCGAACCTCTCTCGCTCCACTGCCTTGTGGGTAAAGGCTCGGGGTGGGACCCCCTAAACGAAATCTCCCCTACTTCGGTGTAGGCAACCGGGTAGTATCATGCCTACGTTCAACGATGCCGATGACAACGCTTTGTACCCCCTTCTCGCTTTGTACATCAATTGTTTTATGTTAAACGGCGCTATATCTGTATCAGATTGTGCAAATATAATATATAATTGCGGTTTGATACACAACCCTAGACGGTGTGTAGGTGATATGTTGCGGTAACATTATGTGCGACGCTGTGGAGTCCTTGTCATGTCTGAGTGAATAGGTTTCCCGATGATTTCCTATTCAATATTTTAATGGATCTGGAGAAATATTTGTGTTTACTATTGCGCTATCCAATATTATGACAACGCGAGAAAGTAAGAGTTAGTTTGTATTAGGCCTCGGTATCGACAGTACAGAATGTCGCTGACTCTCCACGCCTGCTGTTGAATGAAATGAGTGGTGGTTTCAGAATGAAGATTCGTCAAAACGTGTCCAACAGACGGAAAGGTAGAAGCAAGCACCAATTTAGGCAGCAGCTTCCGATATAATCGGTGCGAATCAGAGACCATTGTCTATGTTATTGGGTCTAACAGTCTCGACGGCTATTGAACCGACCTGCTGCAGGCAATTCGTTATTTTTACACATTGCGAGATTACATCACTTGATTTGGCGAAATGATTTAAAGTAAATGGCCGCGATGTACAAATGCCAGAAGTTTGCGGAGTCTGGAGGAGCTCATTATGCAATTTGGTGTGAAATACACTAACCAAGTGTACCATTCGGGAGCTCTATTGATCTGCACAACGAACAAACTGGAAGTGCCTAAAATAAACGATGAATGAAAGCACAAGCCTGATCTAGGCAAAGTGCCGTGCTGTCAAAGACTTGCTAAGATACTGACAGGTTGCCCATGCCTAGACATGAACGATAACAAACAGGAACCCAGGACAATCCGGCTTTCAAGAGAACAATTAGCTTCACTTCCACTCTGAAAACGGAAATAGACGGTGGACATCATCAATCCAACTTGACCTAGTTTCAAATGGGGTCACCTCCGTTCGAAATCGGTCAAAATTTCAAACAATATGGGAACAAAGTATTTGAAAATACTCGAGACCGAAAGGTATCCATAATCATGAAAAGAAGGTTTGCAATGAATCGGTTACAGCAAGTTTTTCGTGACGTTTCGCGTGCGAACACAAGCTTCGTCAGACTAAGGGTGTCGTACAAACTTGAGTGTACAACAAATCATCAACAGTGTACCAATTTGTCTAAATATGAATCAATTCTTATTTAATGGGTAGATATGCAAGCAAAACGATGGTTTAGCGTAGGGCTCATCTATGTCGACGATACATTCGTCATTATAAAGCACATGACTAGAAGCCTTTCATAGTTATCTCAATAATTTAGATCCGAAAATCTTGGTCACAAATGAAACCGAGTCTACTGAAGGGACACTTCCGTTCTTGGACTGTCTCGCGCCAAACGTCAAGATATAAACGACGATATATCGTAAGCCAATCGACACTGATGCCATTTTGAGATAACCATCTGCGCATCCTAAGGGGTATTACAATCCGTGGCGAAATGGCAATTCTACATGGTTGACCGCCTCTGCAGCGATGATGCCGATAAGAGAAGAGCTTATCAAGAAGTCAGTCATTGACTTGCAAATCTTGGTTAACCCAAGAGCTTAATTAAGCGTCAATTGAACCGAGTTAAACATCCGCAGCCGAAGACGGAAAATGTTTGGAGAACTACCGTACCTCTGCCGTATGTCAAAAGCGCCTCCGAAGGAATAACTCGAATTCCGAATAACGCAGTTATTAGAGTAACATACGAGAGGTAGAACGCTCTCTATTAAAACATCTCAAAGACAAGAATACTTCAGGTTGTGCGACCAACTGCATCTACAAAATCAAATTCAAGGATTGTGCGGGTGTTTACATTGGGCAAACGTCCTGAGAACTTTGCACAAGGGTAAACGAACATAAAAAACATATAGGAAAGCAACCCCGCAATCCTAGTGAATATCAATCATTGATTCGAGATTATTTTATAGCTGAACACGCGCTTGACATGGGTTACACCGTAGATCTTGATAAGGTGGAATTGATAAGACGGGGTGTGAAATCATATAGGGAAAGACTTCAAGCTGAGGCAGTTGAAATAACAAAGCGGCGAAAAAGATGGATGGGCAGCTATCTCAACAATCTGGCGTTCGGTTCTTTTGGGGATAAAGATTAACATGCATAACACCTAATGAGCTCATGGATTATGTAAGCAGTGTGGCCGGCGGACGCTGTTCGCAGCTGCACATAAAATAAACAATGTATGGATTAACACAGCATTTAGAGGGTGTGATCAATTGTCTTGATCTCACCTGTCTATCTTAGAGAATCCAGGATTGGTCAAGAAAATGACATCTAAATTTGAACACTGTTCTTACCGACACTCTTGGTCTGACGAAACTTTTGTGTTCATAAGCGGAATGTTACCAAAAACCTGCCCTATTCGATTCATTGCAAACTTTCCTTTCATAAATATGGAAAAACAAAGTTTTGTTGTATACACGTTCTTGTTAGTTATATAAACAGCAGTGCAAACTTGAGTCGCTATATATCGGTTCGCATTTCTATTGACTTCAATTGTTTTGAATGGAAAGATTCACCTGAGGCAACGTTTAGTAATTGCCCAGTAATTTATACTAATTTCACGTATTTCGATAATCGTAACCCGCATTCAGTTGCAATATATGGCAAAATGGTGAACATGACATGCGGTGATATTGTCACTTTTACCTTGGAGAGAGACTTGCATCATGAAGTGATTATGGATGTCAGACCGCAGCTGATTGTTGACATCAAGTTCTAATCGGCTTGAATTCAGAAAGAATCATTTATATTTTTACCTCGATGAGAGTAGCAATACCGATTAAATAGCTGCAGATTCACATAAATCTCAGCTTGGAAAAAAACATTTATCTATCTATTCAACGTGAATTATCAGAAGGATTATGAGACGAGTATTGCTCAATAAGGATTTGTTTCACTTGTACTAAAAGCCCACAGGGAGCAACTATAAAAATAGAGATTCGAGTGAAGTTAACGAATTAAAATTTTATAAAGAGTGAGTCCTACCTTTTGGAGCATATACCTTAATCTCTGTAAGATGCACATCCTAATATCAAATGATGAGTTTGCCTGACAAATGATGTGTATTTCAAAACATACCTTGGTTATTTTTCTCAGAGATTCAGTGAATTCTTTATTAGTGGAATTTTTATAAATAGCAGTCATGGCGGTAGCTATGACGTCTATTGCAAGATCTGGCTGTTTTGTAGAAGATTGATAAATACGAAATTACATTATTAAATTTTTGCCGTTTTTTAGGGGATAATTTTCTCGCAGAGTTTTCATTCATAACGATAATTAATGGATAAATTGGATTGTGCGCCTTGACCTACAAGCTAAGTTCAAGTTGCACAGAATGAAAGGGAAAAAGTTCAAGTTCATTCAGGTGTCCAGATTTACTTTGGCAAGTATGCAGCTATCTATGTTTTTAATAAGAGAAGTGTTTTCCAAAATTCTAACCATTGCGCTTCGCGACAGTTGAAGTGGAAGCTTGTTTATAATTGTCACATGGTTCAGCCATATTTAAATCTGCTTAATGGGCAGTACTCAACAAATTTTACCTTCGTCCAAATTTTTACATTATCGGCAAAAAGAACAAGTTTACATCGCAGTAGTATCACTAGATCATTTATAAATATTAGGAACAATATTACACCGAGTACTGAACTTCGTGGACACCGCACATGGCTTCAGTAATTCAGGAAATTTCTTCATATTTTCTGAATATTGCTTTCGTTCAGATAGTTTACTCGTTCAGATAGTAGATTTTCAGTGGCGCCAGCATCTTGCACTTCTGAAGTTTTATGAAGTAATCCACTAGATCGAAAGTTGTAAATATATCTAATTAACAGGCATATGCCATTCGTCTATTTTTGCGTACATTTTGTGTACATTTCAAAATACTCCATTAACTAATTAATTGGGCAAAATTCGAATAAACTTTGTGATCAGTTGCGTATAATGATTCCAACTTCTGGATTTAGTGCAGGTTGGACATTATTCGATTATTTAAACTCTAAATTTGGCGTCGCGACAGCATTTTCTCTTGGCAAATTTATGTTTGGAACCTATTGACGGGAGTTGGAGATTATTTTGAAAGTTACGAAACTTAGTAGCTCAAAATGATGAAAATTTTCTCATTTCCTTAATTCAACTGGGAAATCTGTTTATACGAATATTAAGGATATCCAGATCCTCCGAACCAGTACCTATCGATCGATAAACAACTGCACCGCTAAGTGCACTGACTCATTACTCGTTGGATTGTAACAATGACGCGAAGGATGTCCTCGATGACCCAGATAAAGAAGGCAGCACTTGATGCTTGTTAAATATGTAACAAAGGGGTAAGCGCTAAATCCAACGTAGTTAAATATTTTAGCTGTTTGAGTAAAATACATACTAAATGTGATGAAGCCGTAACGAAAGAAGTGATATCTATTATTAACAACGTTGATTTACCCGGTGTTTGCTATGTATGTTGTGTATGTCGAAGTAAACAGCCTAGTGAAACCACTACAAATCCTCCCCATGAGGCAAAGCTGGAATCTCGAACAGAGATTTTGGAAAATTACTATCGAAAATTTTAGGAAACATTTAAACTGCTTTTGGTAGATACACTTTCCAACGCAATTCGACCCAAAAATAAATGTAGCTCAAGACAAAAAGGTAAAGGAAATTACACCAATACCTGCTCCTGTAAATGAATATGGTGATAGCTCATCCGAAGGTAATGAAGATGGGCCTACTGAACCCTGTTGGCCTAGGTCCTCATCTGGTAAAATTGTGAACACTTTGTCCAGGACTTCCCGTCGTCTCGTTGCTAGATCCGAACCTCCCAAAAAACAATGTTACCGCTCATTCTACTAAGACAGATATCGCTCTCAGTGTAATCTGCACAAATATCCCGAAATCGACAGATTCACATTTTCAGCAAGAAAAGCGCATGATCTCAATGAATGAACTAAGTTCTGTACACACATGTGCTTGAAAGCTTCGGTACCTACACCGATGACGCGCTTAACCCGGCACAAATACTCTCCTCACGTAGACCGGCCGCTCCTATTAAGAGTTACATTGCGAAATAAATCTGAAATGGAAGAATTCATCCTCAATGCGTATCTACTCAGTGCTTGTCACGGTTTGACCTGCCAAGTACAAGCCGACATACTTCACGACAGTTTATATTCTCGGCGTCCCTAAAGAAGTGATGTAGTATCGGCATCGTAATCAAGCAACATGATTGAAAAGCAATGGGTATACATTTGCCGATGGTATTGGCATCTAGGGATCCATTGTCGCAGACACGTTTTAGAATACCCAAGATCCTCCAATAAAAAACCAATGCGGCCCAGTACGTCTAAAAATCACTTCTAACGACTGAAATGGCTATGGCTGTGAACACCGTCTGGAAATCAAAAACTTCCACCAGACGTGAGACTAAGTGTGCCAAGCGGTCCCCTCACTAAAACCGGAGAAAACATCGCAAACACAGCCTTGATTGCAATCTTGTTTACTGACAGTCGAAATTGTTACTCCGGAAAACGGAAAAGGATCCGGCTCATCGCGAATCGGACCAATATCTACAGTACACGATCCGACATTGTGTAGGATAAATACGATCGAGTGCATATATACAAATGCTCAGTGTTTAACTAACAAATTAGGTGAACTATGTGAGCTTTGTGATAGACTATCACCCGATTTGGTTGCAGTTACAGAGACTCGGTTCCAGCCCTGCATGACTGATGCCGAGCTTTTGATTCCGAAAATGTCACTATTCCGTCGCGATCGCGATCGAAGATCTGGCGGTGCAGTCGTAGTCTACTATCACGAACGTTAAGCGCAGTGTAACGTCATCGATCATCTTGACCTCGATTTTCCTGATACGTTGTGGTGTTCAGTAAAACTATTTATGGAGATCAATGTATGATCGGCATCATTTACCGCTCGCCATCATCCGAAAGCTCATTCAAAGATAAGCTAATCGAATCCTTGCAAAACATCACAAGATGCCAGACTATGCAATTGGTGATCATTGGCGATTTTGATCTCCCGCATCTGTTTTCAAGAGGTGAGCACTCCTTGCATTCGATTGAACATAAATTCAAGGAGGTCATAGAGAGTGCTTCACTGCGCCATCACGTTACCCATGAAAACTCGCTGGCGGGGTCTCGACCAACCTTCAACCCTTGACCTTGTCTTAACGCCTGAGGCAACCGCGGTAAAGGAATTACAATACCTGGCACCACTAAGAAAGAGAGATCATGTGGTGCTTTTGTTTGATTATGTATGTAGTGCGGAACAATTGAGCCAACAGACGAAAGTCATAAGAAAAAAAAAACAATTTGAATCCTTAAATATCAGTCTCCGGGATGCACACACTCATAATTTGATTTATGGATTCTGGCTCATATTACAATTGTTTCTAAATTATCTGAATTTGAAGATGTACGAAAACTCGTTTTTGTACTACACCAAATGCAGCTAACAACCACCAGTGTTATTCGGACATAGAACCTAAGAAAAATGTTAGCTGTTAAACGAGAGGTTTGGGTAACTAAAGAAGTTTGGGATGGAAGCAACTGGGAAGCGATTCTGTAAGATACTGAATCAGTCACGTATAGTAAGAAAAGATCGCATGTAATTTCCAATGAAATTGCATAGGAGATAAAATAAGAATCCTGAGCATCTCTAAAGGAGTAAATGAACGATCAAAGATCAAAACCAGGTGTATCCTCGTACAACACCTAAAGGATTGACCCACACTGCCCAAAATACCGCAACGTTTTACTCATTTGTCTTCAATCCCAAGCGTTGTATCTCATATCAAGTTTCACCAAATTCGCCACATTTCGAATTACTAAGTGAAATGACTATCAACGAATACATGGTTTGCCGGGAACTTCGTCAACTAAACGAAAAGAAGTCGCCAGGCGCAGACAAAATTACCCCCACCATACTTCGCAGGTGTCGCGTT
>JACCGJ010021358.1:0-11787 GCA_013407085.1 Atriophallophorus winterbourni | reverse complement strand
AAAACGTTTGTAGGTTTTGGACTGAAATATTAAGCATTGTCATCTTTGATTCCATCAAACATTGTCGATCTCGAATTGGTTTAAAACGTTTGTAGATTTGAACTGAAATATAAAGCAATTTTAGCTCCTATTGGTTCAGCCATTATCGATCTCAGATTGGTTCAATTTGTTTGTAATTTTGGACTGAAATAATAAAAATTGTCAGCTCTGATTGGTTTTAACATTGTTGATCTCAGATTGGTTAACAAGTTTGTAGATTCTGTTTGAACGTTTAAGCATTGTCAGCTCTACTTGGTTCAAAAATTGTCGATCTCAGATTGGTTCAAAACATTTGTAGTTATTGGACTGAAATATTAAGCATTGTCAGCTCTGATTGGTTCAAAAATTGTCGATCTCAGATTGGTTCAAATCGTTTGTAATTTTGGACTGAAATAATAAAAATTGTCAGCTCTGATTGGTTTTAACATTGTCGATCTCAGATTGGTTAAGAAGTTTGTAGATTCTGTTTAACGTTTAAGCATTGTCAGCTCTACTTGGTTCAAAAATTGTCGATCTCAGATTGGTTCAAAACATTTGTTGTTTTTGGACTAAAATATTAAGCTTTGTCAGCTCTGATTGGTTCAAGTATTGTCAATCTCAGATTGGATCAAAACGTTTGAAGTTTTTGGACTGAAATATTAAGCATTGTTAACTCCGATTGGTTCAAACATTGTCGATCTCAGTTCAATTCAAAAAGTTTCAAGATTTGGTTTAAAAGTTCAAGCATAGTCAGCTCTACTTGGTTCAAACATGGTCGATCTCGAAATGGTTCGAAACGTTTGTAGATTGTGGACTGAAATATTAAGCATTGTCACCTCTAATTGGTACAAACATTGTCGATCTCAGATTGGTTTGAATCGTTTTTATATTTGGACTGAAATATTAAGTATTGTCAGCTCTGATTAGTTCAGACATTGTCGATCTCAGATTGGTTGGAAACGTTTGTAATTTTTGGACTGGAAAATTAGGCATTGTCAGCTCTGATTTGTTCAAACATTGTCAATCTCAGATTGGTTAAAAACGTTTGTAGATTTTGGACTGTAATATTAAGCATTGTCAGCTCTGGTTGGTTCAAACATTGTCGATCCCAGATTGGTTCAAAAAGTTTGTAGTTTTTGAACTGTAATATTAAGCATTGTCAGCTCTGATTGGTTTGATCATTGTCGATCTCAGTTTGTTTCAAAACGTTTGTAGTTTTTGGACTGAAATATTACGCATTGTCAGCTCTGATTGGTTCAAACATTGCCGATTTCAGAATGGACCAAAACGTTCGTAGTTTCTGGACTAAAATATCAAGCTTTGTCAGCTCTGATTGGTTCAAACATTGTCGATCTCAGATTGGTTCAAAACGCTTGTATTATTTGGACTGAAATAATAAGCATTGTCAGCTCAGATTGGTTTAAACATTGTTGATCTCAGATTGGTTCAAAAAGTTTGTAGATTTGGTTTGAAAGTTTAAGCTTTGTCAGCTCTACTTGATTCAAAAATTCTCGATCTCAGATTGGTTCAAAACATTTGTAGTTTTTGAACTGAAATATAAGGCTTTGTCAGCTCTGATTGGTTCAAACATTGTCAATCTCAGATTGGTTCAAAACGTTTGTAGTTTTTGGACTGAAATATTGAGCATTGTCAGCTCTGATTGGTTCAAACATTGTCGATCTCAGATTGGTTTAAAACGTTTGTAATTTTTGGACTGGAAAATTAGGCATTGTCAGCACTGATTAGTTCAAACATTGTCAATCTCAGATTGGTTCAAAACGTTTGTAGTTTTCGAACTGAAATATTAAGCATTGTCACCTCTGATTGGTACAAACATTGTCGATCTCAGATTGGTTTGAATCGTTTTTAGTTTTGGGACTGAAATAATAAGCATTGTCATCTATGATTTTATCAAACATTATCGATCTCGAATTAATTCAAGACGTTTGTAGTTTTTGGACTGAAATATTAAGCATTGTCATCTCTGATTGGTTCAAACATTGTCAATCTCAGATTGGTTGAAAACGTTTGTAGTTTTTGGACTGAAATATTAGGCATTGTCAGCTCTGATTGGTTTAAACATTGTCAATCTCGGATTAGTTCAAAACGTTTGTAGTTTTTGGACTGAAATATTAAGCATTGTCATCTTTGATTCCATCAAACATTGTCGATCTCGAATTGGTTCAAAACGTTTGTAGATTTGAACTGAAATATTAAGCAATTTCAGCTCCTATTGGTTCAGCCATTATCGATCTCAGATTGGTTCAATTTGTTTGTAATTTTGGACTGAAATAATAAAAATTGTCAGCTCTGATTGGTTTTAACATTGTCGATCTCAGATTGGTTAACAAGTTTGTAGATTCTGTTTGAACGTTTAAGCATTGTCAGCTCTACTTGGTTCAAAAATTGTCGATCTCAGATTGGTTCAAAACATTTGTAGTTATTGGACTGAAATATTAAGCATTGTCAGCTCTGATTGGTTCAAAAATTGTCGATCTCAGATTGGTTCAAATCGTTTGTAATTTTGGACTGAAATAATAAAAATTGTCAGCTCTGATTGGTTTTAACATTGTCGATCTCAGATTGGTTAACAAGTTTGTAGATTTTGTTTGAACGTTTGAGCATTGTCAGCTCTACTTGGTTCAAAAATTGTCGATCTCAGATTGGTCCAAAACATTTGTAGTTTTTGGACTAAAATATTAAGCTTTGTCAGCTCTGATTGGTTCAAGTATTGTCAATCTCAGATTGGTCAAAACGTTTGAAGTTATGTAGTTTTTGGATGAAATCTTAAGCATGTCACCTTGGATTGTACAAACATTGTTGATCTCAGATGTGAAAACGTTTGTAGTTTTGGCTGAAAAATTAAGCATGTCAGCTCTGATTGGTTTAAACATTGTCAATCGTAGATTAGTCAAAACGTTTGTAGTTTGGACTGAAATATTAGAATTGTCATCTTTGATTCCATCAAACATTGTCGATTTCGAATTGGTTCAAAACGTTTGTAGATTTGAACTGAAATAATAAGCAATTTCAGCTCCTATTGGTTCAGTCATTATCGATCTCAGATTGGTTCAATTCGTTTGTAATTTTGCACTGAAATAATAAAAATTGTCAGCTCTGATTGGTTTTAACATTGTCGATCTCAGATTGGTTAACAAGTTTGTAGATTCTGTTTGAACGTTTAAGCATTGTCAGCTCTACTTGGTTCAAAAATGGTCGATCTCAGATTGGTTCAAAACATTTGTAGTTATTGGACTGAAATATTAAGCAATGCCAGCTCTGATTGGTTCAAAAATTGTCGATCTCAGATTGGTTCAAATCGTTTGTAATTTTGGACTGAAAAAATAAAAATTGTCAGCTCTGATTGGTAACAACATTGTCGATCTCAGATTGGTTAACAAGTTTGTAGATTTTGTTTGAACGTTTGAGCATTGTCAGCTCTACTTGGTTCAAAAATTGTCGATCTCAGATTGGTTCAAAACATTTGTAGTTTTTGGACTGAAATATTAAGCTTTGTCAGCTCTGATTGGTTCAAACATTGTCAATCTCAGATTGGATCAAAACGTATGTAGTTTTTGGACTGAAATATTAAGCATTGTCACCTCTGATTGGTACAAACATTGTTGATCTCAGATTGGTTTGAATCGTTTTTAGTTTTGGGACTGAAATAATAAGCATTGTCATCTATCATTTTATCAAACATTATCGATCTCGAATTAATTCAAGACGTTTGTAGTTTTTGGACTGAAATATTAAGCATTGTCAGCTCTGATTGGTTCAAACATTTTCAATCTCAGATTGGTTGAAAACGTTTGTAGTTTTTGGACTGAAATATTAAGCATTGTCAGCTCTGATTGGTTTAAACATTGTCAATCTCGGATTAGTTCAAAACGTTTGTAGTTTTTGGACTGAAATATTAAGCATTGTCATCTTTGATTCCATCAAACATTGTCGATCTCGAATTGGTTCAAAACGTTTGTAGATTTGAACTGAAATAATAAGCAATTTCAGCTCCTATTGGTTCAGTCATTATCGATCTAAGATTGGTTCAATTCGTTTGTAATTTTGGACTGAAATAATAAAAATTGTCAGCTCTGATTGGTTTTAACATTGTCGATCTCAGATTGGTTAACAAGTTTGTAGATTCTGTTTGAACGTTTAAGCATTGTCAGCTCTACTTGGTTCAAAAATTGTCGATCTCAGATTGGTTCAAAACATTTGTAGTTTTTGGACTAAAATATTAAGCTTTGTCAGCTCTGATTGGTTCAAGTATTGTCAATCTCAGATTGGTCAAAACGTTTGAAGTTTCTGGACTGAAATAATAAAAATTGTCAGCTCTGATTGGTTTTAACATTGTCGATCTCAGATTGGTTAACAAATTTGTAGATTTTGTTTGAACGTTTGAGCATTGTCAGCTCTACTTGGTTCAAAAATTGTCAATCTCAGATTGGTTAAAAACGTTTGTAGATTTTGGACTGTAATATTAAGCATTGTCAGCTCTGATTGGTTCAAACATTGTCGATCCCAGATTGGTTCAAAAAGTTTGTAGTTTTTGAACTGTAATATTAAGCATTGTCAGCTCTGATTGGTTTGATCATTGTCGATCTCAGTTCGTTTCAAAACGTTTGTAGTTTTTGGACTGAAATATTACGCATTGTCAGCTCTGATTGGTTCAAACATTGCCGATTTCAGAATGGTCCAAAACGTTCGTAGTTTCTGGACTAAAATATCAAGCTTTGTCAGCTCTGATTGGTTCAAACATTGTCGATCTCAGATTGGTTAAAAACGCTTGTATTATTTGGACTGAAATAATAAGCATTGTCAGCTCAGATTGGTTTAAACATTGTTGATCTCAGATTGGTTCAAAAAGTTTGTAGATTTGGTTTGAAAGTTTAAGCTTTGTCAGCTCTACTTGATTCAAAAATTCTCGATCTCAGATTGGTTCAAAACATTTGTAGTTTTTGAACTGAAATATAAGGCTTTGTCAGCTCTGATTGGTTCAAACATTGTCAATCTCAGATTGGTTCAAAACGTTTGTAGTTTTTGGACTGAAATATTGAGCATTGTCAGCTCTGATTGGTTCAAACATTGTCGATCTCAGATTGCTTTAAACGTTTGTAATTTTTGGACTGGAAAATTAGGCATTGTCAGCACTGATTAGTTCAAACATTGTCAATCTCAGATTGGTTCAAAACGTTTGTAGTTTTCGAACTGAAATATTGAGCATTGTCACCTCTGATTGGTAGAAACATTGTCGATCTCAGATTGGTTTGAATCGTTTTTAGTTTTGGAACTGAAATAATAAGCATTGTCATCTATGATTTTATCAAACATTATCGATCTCGAATTAATTCAAGACGTTTGTAGTTTTTGGACTGAAATATTAAGCATTGTCAGCTCTGATTGATTCAAACATTGTCAATCTCAGATTGGTTGAAAACGTTCGTAGTTTTTGGACTGAAATATTAAGCATTGTCAGCTCTGATTGGTTTAAACATTGTCAATCTCGGATTAGTTCAAAACGTTTGTAGTTTTTGGACTGAAATATTAAGCATTGTCATCTTTGATTCCATCAAACATTGTCGATCTCGAATTGGTTCAAAACGTTTGTAGATTTGAACTGAAATAATAAGCAATTTCAGCTCCTATTGGTTCAGTCATTATCGATCTCAGATTGGTTCAATTCGTTTGTAATTTTGGACTGAAATAATAAAAATTGTCAGCTTTGATTGGTTTTAACATTGTCGATCTCAGATTTGTTAACAAGTTTGTAGATTCTGTTTGAACGTTTAAGCATTGTCAGCTCTACTTGGTTCAAAAATTGTCGATCTCAGATTGGTTCAAAACATTTGTAGTTATTGGACTGAAATATTAGGCATTGTCAGCTCTGATTGGTTCAAAAATTGTCGATCTCAGATTGGTTCAAATCGTTTGTAATTTTGGACTGAAATAATAAAAATTGTCAGCTCTGATTGATTTTAACATTGTCGATCTCAGATTGGTTAAAAAGTTTGTAGATTCTGTTTGAACGTTTAGGCATTGTCAGCTGTACTTGGTTCAAAAATTGTCGATCTCAGATTGGTTCAAAACATTTGTAGTTTTTGGACTGAAATATTAAGCTTTGTCAGCTCTGATTGGGTCAAACATTGTCGATCTCAGTTTAATTCAAAAAGTTTGAAGATTTGGTTTAAAAGTTCAAGCATAGTCAGCTCTACTTGGTTCAAACATGGTCGATCTCGAATTGGTTCGAAAGGTTTGTAGATTTTGGACTGAAATATCAAGCATTGTCACCTCTAATTGGTACAAACATTGTCGATCTCAGATTGGTTTGAATCGTTTTTAGTTTTGGGACTAAAATAATAGGCATTGTCATCTTTGATTTTATCAAACATTGTCGATCTCGAATTAATTCAAAACGTTTTTATATTTGGACTGAAATATTAAGTATTGTCAGCTCTGTTTAGTTCAGACATTGTCGATCACAGATTGTTTGAAAACGTTTGTAATTTTTGGACTGGAAAATTAGGCATTGTCAGCTCTGATTAGTTCAAACATTGTCAATCTCAGATTGGTTAAAAACGTTTGTAGATTTTGGACTGTAATATTAGGCATTGTCAGCTCTGATTGGTTCAAACACTGTCGATCCCAGATTGGTTCAAAACGTTTGTAGTTTTGGGACTAAAATAATAGGCATTGTCATCTTTGATTTTATCAAACATTGTCGATCTCGAATTAATTCAAAACGTTTTTATATTTGGACTGAAATATTAAGTATTGTCAGCTCTGTTTAGTTCAGACATTGTCGATCTCAGATTGTTTGAAAACGTTTGTAAATTTTGGACTGTAATATTAGGCATTGTCAGCTGTACTTGGTTCAAAAATTCTCGATCTCAGATTGGTTCAAAACATTTGTAGTTTATGAACTGAAATGTGAGGCTTTGTCAGCTCTGATTGGTTCAAACATTGTCAATCTCAGATTGGTTCAAAACGTTTGTAGTTTTTGAACTGAACTATACGCATTGTCAGCTCAAGAGGGTTTACAACCATTGTTGATTCTCAGATTGGTTGAAAACGTTTGTAATTTTTGGACTGGAAAATTAGGCATTGTCAGCTCTGATTAGTTCAAACATTGTCAATCTCAGATTGGTTCAAAACGTTTGTAGTTTTTGAACTGAAATATTAAGCATTGTCACCTCTAATTGGTACAAACATTGTCGATCTCAGATTGGTTTGAATCGTTTTTAGTTTTGGGACTGCAATAATAAGCAACTATTTTGATTAACTGAAAATTCGTTTTAACGAATAAAGTTCTCTTCTTCTTCTTCTTCTTCATTGTCATCTATGATTTTATCAAACATTGTCGATGTCGAATTAATTCAAGACGTTTGTAGTTTTGGGACTGAAATATTAGGCATTGTCAGCTCTGATTGGTTCAAACATTGTCAATCTCAGATTGGTTGAAAACGTTTGTAGTTTTTTGACTGAAATATTAAGCATTGTCAGCTCTGATTGGTTGAAACATTGTCGATCTCAGAGGAATTCAAAAAGTTTCAAGATTTGGTTTGAAAGTTCAAGCATTGTAAGCTCTACTTGGTTCAAACATTGTCGATCTCCAATTGGTTCAAAAGGTTTGTAGTTTTTGGACTGAAATATTTAGCTTTGTCAGCTCTGATTGGTTCAAACATTGTGAATCTCAGATTAGTTCAAAACGTTTGTAGTTTTTGGACTGAAATATTAAGCATTGTCAGCTCTGATTGGTTTGATCATTGTCGATCTCAGATTGGTTCAAATCGTTTGTAATTTTGGACTGGAATACTAAGCATTAACAGCTCTGATTGGTTCAAACATCATGTCTGGTCGTGGAAAAGGAAGAAAAGATATCGTCCACTAGTCGTGCTGACATTCCTAGAGTCGATATAACTAGGTAGCCTCACGTTAAGGATGTTCCACTACTTAACCATGTCGCGCATTTGAATTACTCAACTAATCTGCTTAAAATTGTTAAGCAATTACCCAAGCCACTACAGATGAAATGGGCTGAAGTGGCGAGTCTCTCATAACCTTGTACATAGAGCCATCCTTCGAAGACTTGATGGCTCTGATAGAGAGACGAGTTAATTTAGCTAGTACAGGCTTTTGAAACCAGGATATCTTCCACTAGTCGTGTTGACATTCCTAGAGTCGATATAACTAGGTGGCCTCACGTTAAAGATGTTTCACTGCATTCTCTCACATCGACTCATGTGGGCATCCCCATAGGTTGTGACGTCCCGGATGCGCATTGCGGCTCGGGACATAGAGTTGGTAATGATCGAGCACCATTTGCTACTAAGACACCTTTGGGTTGTGTTTTTCAAGAGGATCAACGGGTCAACAAGACATGCCACCGCCTTGCGTCAACGTAATATTGCGAGAACAGTCGAGCATCAAGACAATGCTGATCCCGTTATGCGACTCAGAATTTTCAGAACCTGTAGACTCTGAGTCGTCTCAACCTTCACCCGATGATATCAAGGCCCATAACAAAGTAGAGTCCACACTTCATGTTCCATCGGAGCACAATCCTGCAGATGTTGCGTCCAGAGGAATAGAGTCTAGACCGGATAAAAAACTTCAGTTTTGGCTGGATGGACCCGAGTTCCTGTCAACGGATAAAAGAATTTGGCCTAATGAGCCTCTGTAGCAACCTGTAATTTCACTTTCTTTCCAATTGTATTTTCGTTTCCCTCGATGCTTGCTTTAATCAACAATTTGTACATACTTATCTTTGTATCATTTTCACCCATTAACTTAGAAGTTATCGTTTTGTTCCGATAATCGATATTGCCCTATCGATGTATCGATTTCTTTTTGTCCTATTCACTCATAGACTATTGATCTTCTGTTTCGTTAAATGAGTTGTCGTTACTCATCCTTTGTATCGCATTCTGTAAATAATCATTAATCAACAATATACTTTGGTCAACTCAATAGTCTATGAGTGAATAGGACAAAAGGAAATCGATAGATCGATAGGGCAAAACGGAACAAAACGATAACCTCTAAGTTAATGGGTGAAAATGATACAAAGATAAGTATGTACAAGCATCGAGGGAAACGAAAATACATTTGGAAAGAAAGTGAAATTACAGGTGCACGCAGCCGCTGGTGGATACATTTGTTGAGAAAAATTTCTTGGCTAAGCAGGTTAAAAATATACCTACTTGTTAAGATGCGCTGCAGAATGGACCTCGCTTTGGACATCGGTAGTATTAAGCCCGATGAGCTTAAGCGTGCCATAGCAGACATTATACGTATGTTGAATCTGAAGCACTTCCCAGAGGTAGCCGAGTACAATAAAATCCCAAAGCAGTTACTCGCTCTCAAGCCAGTTGTAGTAGAGGAAGTTATCTGCCTAGGGGACAGAGTATCTAAAATGATGGAGAAATGGCTAACCATTTTACCAAATAAAGTCGCAGTCACCGACTTGATAATACAGCATCACCACTTAATATGTGGACATTCTGGAGCTTCACACGTGCTTTCAAGTATTCGTCGGGAGTACTGGATCATGAAGGGAATGGCGGTATTGAGACGAGTGTTGCGTTCGTGTATGGAGTACAGACGCCTGCATGCTCTTCCTTGCCATCAGGCCATGGCGCCTGTCCCGACACTTAGAACCGACAGGGGTTTACACGCCTCATATCTGTCTAGGCCTGGGCAACCTGACAGTATCCAAGCCCGCATGCAGTCACTGACTGTATGGCACTTTGTCTGGATAAGACCTGTGCTTTCATACATGCACGCCTTGAGTCACACCGGTGTTGATAAGTTCGGTCACTTCCGTATTATGAAACGTTGGAAGCGTAAGTATCTTCCACCGCTGCAAATAACTCGTAAGTGACTTAGGCCACAGCGAAACCTCATGACGGGATATCTAGTCCTTCTAACGAAGATGAATTGTTCCGAAGTAAATGTGGATGGTAATTGATACCCTTCAGGGACCTGACTGCCCCGTTAGACAGGCAACAATTTAAACAGCTAACGGCTTAATGAGTAGGGACGTTCGATCCCTCTGTCTCTTCGAAGGGACAAAGGACAGGTAAAGAGTTATCGGAATGTTGCTCATCGACGATGGCGCATAATATACAATGTACCTCTGTAAGAAATTTGTAGTAAATACTAAATATAGACGGCTCCGGCACTTGAAAACGCAACTGTAGTAAGTGGTGCCAGTGCGCATGCGCTATAAATACATTATGATTATATAAAAAGGTTGCTCATGTACTGTGCGGTAGGGCTGTCACTTTGTCGAGCGTTACCTACAATGCGTACTTTCATAACCGAGACTGTGTGCCAGGTTGTCAACGGTCGTTTCAGTAAACTGTTGCCAGAAGCTCCACATCCCATAAAAAATATTTATCGCAGGCCATGATTGCACGCGCCCCATGCGTGGTGCATTCATTGTATTCGGCCATGGATCACATGCCCATGCATGCTATCATCCGGCGATAACGGACCAAGAAGCATGCGCCCATGTGTGTCGCACTCCTTGAGACCGATGAAGACCAAATTTGCAAATGAATATTGCTATAATTTCAACGGGATCAATGGAGCGCGGCTCAGTTCTGTCAGCATGACACCTGTACAGCTGCAAAATGTCGAACTCGGCGAAGGTGCCTCCCATGCTTAGCTCATGCATCAAATGTTCGAAACATTTGAAATTATAGACGGCTCCTGCCCTTAAAGATGTGTTGCTTATATCTAAAATTGTTTATAGATGGCTTTGACCTTTTGTTTCCATTTGTAACAACATTGTTTTACTGTATATAACAATTGACCTTGATAACGCACTTTCCGTTGATCCGTGTTTTGTGATTGCTACCATGTACCTTCGTGTACCTTTTTGGCTACCGCTATAAATCTTCCAGTCAACCTGCCTTTTCTCCAACATTCTTGGGGACATTATTGTAGTAATCTGGTCTACTACAAATTGGTGAGCCCGACGTGATGCACGAATCCTTCGTGTACTTCTATTGGTAAGCCCAATATTCACGCACAATTCGAGATTTTTTCCGGTACGTCTTTTCCCGATTTACATCGGCGTTTTTTCAGGATAATTTTTTTTACATTCTTTGACACGTTTTACATCAAAACATCATATGCATCACATAACTACACTTGTTGATCAATTCACAAGTCGGGTTAGAACACAATCTACAGGGCAGACAGTTTAATTTGTTTACTGCTTGTAAGCCCCTCGTACATCAACCAACGGATCGTCGGGTAGGTACTCTCCTAGAGAAACTATGCACCAGGATTTTGTCAGTCATTTTACGACTGACATACGATACATCTTAGGTGCCACAATTCCTATCCTTACAACGTGTGTGATAGACCGTCCACTCCCCCTCGAACTCAGCGAAATCGCTGCAGTGCAAGCTACCGATGCCGGCATCGTACAGCTCAGGGACGCCTATTCTTTCATCACACCTCTCCCCTTGCCCGATGGCTTGGGCGATATCCTTTGCGCCTTATCGCAAAGCGCTTTCCGACTACTTACCCTGTCTGCCTTTAGACGGCGCATTAGTCACACCATACGCAATCTTTTCCATCCTGGCATTCGTGCCTACGTTACGAAAAAGTAGTATGGCCGAAAGCCAGTGGGTACGTGCAGCATGACACTGTCATGGCACCCACGCCATTTGGGATAATAACCGCTTGTACATCAAGTATATACCCACAATCTGCCATCTCCACTTTGAGTATGCGCCCAGAGCGGCACATTTG
>JACCGJ010021355.1:0-14486 GCA_013407085.1 Atriophallophorus winterbourni | reverse complement strand
CGTCTTGACTTCATCTCTCACCGGTAGGAATTCAAACTGACTATCAAGATTGTTGGGCGCGTCTCGGTTGAAACTGACCTGCGGCAGATGATGCATGCTTTTGAGTTCGCCTGGGTTGATCGGCTCAAGGAATCTCATTCGGTTAATAAAATTAAATGATCCTTTCTGTAGGTCAGCCATCATGGAATTTATGTTGGTAGTTTCTCTTCCGTTTGAATAGTGCGGTTGATAATTACTTGACGAGCTGAATGAATGTAATCTGCGCTGTAGAAATAAACCATCCCGTGTCGCTGGAAAATTTGGTCGCGGAGCAATGGTTGGTAAAGCTGTTGAAATTTCACATGCTTCGTTAAGTTTTAACTCGAATTCTGGAGAAAGCTTAATTGTACCCTGTAGCATGGAATTCATTTGCTGCGCTAACGCCAATGCAACGTTTGAGGTGGTCAAATGCTCGTAGGGTGAAAAACGATAGAAAAAGTAGGGAATTATTTTCGGAGTGTCGATGGAGTTCATCGGAATGAACACAGGCAAGTTTTGCTGATCAGCAATGCCGGAAAGAATTTGTGACGGGCTAACCGAAATTATTTCTAACGGGCTCGTTTGAACCAGAGGCGTCTTTGAACCAAGGGGCGTGACTGGTAAATCTTGGCTTCTAACGATGAAGGTTTTGTCCATGTGGTTCTCAATGGATGTTTGGTCAGTCGTTAGACGAACTAGTCTCGCCGAATGCCAACCATCAGCGTAATATGTTGTGCGAGAATGAGTAGCGTGGAGCAACAATATCGAGAGTTTGTTGGCTAATGCTCGGAAAATTGGATCCCAATGCGTCGTTTTCATCCTGGGAACGAGAACAAAAATAACGTTGGTTGGCAAACAAATATACCAAATATCACGCCTAACGTGATTCTGTTGTGAACTTTTTTATTGCGAACTAAATAGCTGATTCAGCCTGAAGTGTATATCAAATGAATCTATTCGGTGGCGAACGCTTGCTGCTGGAACTATAAAGTACTTGATTTCAATTGAAAAATCAGACAAGTTAAATGGTACAGTGAGTCGATTGGTGAACTGATTTTATTTTCCCAATTAAACGTTCAGAATCACTACACATCATTTTGGACGAAATTGACTTTTCATATTGTTACCAAACTCTGTACACATCAAGACAATTCATAGCAATCACATTTCATTGTGTCACATCGGCACACGCCTGCGTTCATGATTCCGAATATGTATCATGTCAAACAAGGTTATACTTGAATGCCACTGTTGCATAGATTTCGTTCAACGAACCACGATGTTCAAACAGAATCATATAGTGATTCGTGGTCATGCACTCAAGGCGCTTATGGATGACCACAGTGATGTGAGCAACACAGCACTTTTTGTATCATGTCAATCGTTTCAAAAATCTTGGTTTAAATAATATGAAATATCTAAGATTAGCAATAAGGCACTAAGATTGTTAAGTGGATTGGCGGAGCAACTGTTAACTTGTCCCGTATAAACTCTCATGTAGGAGGCGAACGCTAACTGTCAAAGAATACAAAATTGTGGTGTGGTATTAAGCACGCGCGTACTAAATGCTTTTCTGTATGTAAGTGAAACATGGAGTATCCACGCAAGGCACTAACAGAAGGTTACCCAGATTTATTTACACCGAATCATGTATCTCGAACATAATGTTGATTCACAGAGTTTAGACGGATGGATTTTATTCTTTGGCTGGTTTATCGTGCATCGTAACTCAAATCCTGAATAATCCATTTGTATAAAATGTAAGCTGTTGTATTAAAAGATCAAGTTAATATGCAATTAAATTCAGTTTCAGTTGTTCAGCGTATACCAAACCGACACTGTGCCAACGCCACTGATCGTAGGACAAATCTCTGTAAAAGATGAACGGGGTATGATTTTTACTCCCGAACTCAGACTGTATAGAAATTTGAAACGGTGTGGATTACTAGAATGAGGCCCAAATGACAACAATCTATCCGAATTGAACATGATTTTATGTTCCATAACGTTCCACACGTTTATGAAATCTCATTCGGTAGTAACTATTGCTCCCGCAACTTTCGCGTCGGTAGGCAGTGCTTTAACGCTTTATCAACATCAATCCCGTGGCGAAGACATCCACGTCCAGCAGGTTGCAGCAGCATTTGCTTCGCAGCATTTGTCTTTGCACTACCGGTTTCTGGCTGTTTGCCGTCCTCAGGTGGAGACAGTCAAATCAAGTTCACTGAGCTTTGAAGATTATATCTATTTGAAGGTCGGCTTGGTTATATTAGCATGGAGTGATTATTCAGTGTAAACCAGTTTTATTCTGTTGATATTAGGTAGTCAACGTAAGCAATGCTACTGAAATAAGCTGATATATATATATATAAGTTTAGGCTTTGAAATATCTATCCATAAGTGCCTTGTGTTGGTAAACCATTTTGTTCCTATATATGGTTTGCCTTGAAAGTAATGCTTTCGCTACCGTTGTGTTAGGAATTCTGTTTACACCACACATATAGTCAGAGTCAGAAATGTTACATTCACTCTAGGCGCAGCAGTTCAAAGCAGCAGATGTGGTGGGTTACCTGCTAAATCGCTTGTTGATGTTACATTCTCTTGAAAGATTATTGACATGGTTTATAACGAGATTAGTGTGATGTTATATTGGCTTTTTTACGCGTGGGCACGTGATTGAAATGGTTGGTCGTTCTAGCTTTATCCGACAAATTTCACATCATGTTTGCACATTGTTTCTTGATAAGTGTAGACAGCCAGGAACCAGCCGTTTGGTACGTTTGATGGAAACGCATGCGAATGCGGTTTGTTTGTCCAAGAGCGTCGGTATGAATCATCTGCTTGTGTGTGGGCACATGTGATTGAACAGATTGGTCGGGTGAACCGTATCCAACAGTGGCTTACAGGCTCAAGGTGTTTACCATTGCTTCACTGTTTCAAGGCAAGCGGATCCTGGTCGCACTGTCCCTACTTGATGAGTGCAAACAGAATGAACCCGGGGTGCGTGATGGAAATGTATGCAAATGCAGATTTTTTTAGTAAAAGTACAAATTTATAAGAAAACGGCACTCAAATTATTTTCTTTATCAGATGTGGACAGCCTCCATTGAGTGGGCCCAAATGTCTAGTTGCTTGTTTTTGATTTGCTGGTACGTATTTCAATAATAAGAATCGTGTATTTCAAGTTTCAGTGAGCATTGGAACACTGGTAAATTGGTAAACAAATATATACATGCATACCACTGTTATATAGGATTCGTACTTTAATTGAGCATCGTGGTTCCTTGTATGGATCCTATTTAAAAGTGACATGCAAGTCTAACTTTGTTTACAACTATTCTACTGGTTCAAAGCTCACTGAATCTAAGCTTACTGCTGCCACATGTTGACGGTATGCAGTCAGAAACCGCTGTTGTTGTGTATGTGCTGGGGATGTGAGCACCATTATGCATTAGTCATTTTAATCGCCTGGCCAAGAACTACTCGGTGATTCTTTATTTTAACATAGTGGTTCGTCGTACGAACCCTATTTAACAGTGACATGCATGTATAGCCTGGATTTTATTATTAATTCTATTATCCAACCGTAGCTTCAAACTCCAAGTGGTTAAAAATTACCTCAAGCCAAAACTGATACTGCTTTTCACACGAATAATGTTTCGCAAGGCGTTTAATGGATATCAAGAGAAATAATTTGTTTAATTTTTTACACATCAGCCTATCATAGTTTCGGTGCGTCGCTGTCATGAAGCGGTGAATGATTTAACCCATTTGAAAGGTTGCAAAACTGCCAGAGGTAATTTCACGATTAATGCTGGGCGTCATTTTGAGTTGGACAGTGTGTGATTCAAGGTCGTACAAATTGCTTAAACAATAATTAGTTTATTAAATCTATTTCCTAATAAATAACCGGTGAAAATACTCAAAAATATACAAGTTAAATGCTTCCGTTTTCCGCCTAAGGTGCATTTCTTCGTATTTGATGAGTGTAACCATGACGATATACACCATTCGAGTTGTGTATTGTTTTGATATTTGCCAGGTATCTGATTCAAACGGTGGCGTAATTAAAAATATTACCGAATTAACTAATTGTTTTAGTGAACCAGTGAAATCTAGAATAACTCACGATTCATAATAATCAACCGTAATCATTGTCCAATTGCGTATTTTCCCGTTGAATATCTGTTGGATGTTCGTTGCTGAACCTGAGGCGACTGTAGTAATCGTCCTTCAAATGGAACAACCACAATTTTCGAATCGCTGAAATGACTATTTTTCACGGTTTCGGTGTGCAACCGCTAATGTGGCTGTAATCGGATCCCGTCAACTTAAATGTTCGGTTCTGATTGTGTGAGCCTGTCTATGTGCGCACTCGTTTTGCGAAAAGCCGTTGATAATGTGTCGCACTGGCGCTCCGATTTCCGTCAGCTTTCCGGACACCAATGGCAAGTACTGAGATTCAAACTCAAGAAAACTGACGCGTCATAGAAATACTAGGAAGTGATGAATTTAATAGTAAGGCTGGTACTAAGCCCTGTACAGTTGAGAATATACTCACTGCTCATAACTCCAATTTGCTTGTATAGCCTTCGAAAAATCCAAAAACGTTTTCTATAATGCCAAAATGGAAAATACATATCTCCACAGATCATTGCACGTAAAAGTTCACCTGTAACAAATATGCTAGAGAGATTTAAGGTGCGCTCTGCTCACCAAAACAGAACCTTCACAAAAGTGAATGTTAACTGTATGTCTGGCTAAAACTCCCTTGACACGAAATTTACGAATCTCAAGCCGTCCAGTCAATTAAAGTTTCAGACAAAAAGAAAAGACACTGCGAAAAATATTCCAAAATTTCTCTGTGTAATATGTAGCAGCATACACGAATTCAGAGGATTAAAATGAGCCATGGCCCGGAATAATTATCACATTCTGCGCGATGATTGGTTTAGATAACCTATCACTTAAAGCAGCTTCACTTGTTGTTCACAACCCAGCGCTGCCCATTTAGGTGAACCTCGCTTACTAAAGCAAGGAGTGAAATACTCTGTTCTACGCCGACATACTATAGTGGGAATAAAAACAGTGGCCATTACGTTTGGAATCCGGGAGTTTGTTGCTGTGAATATATTACGGATAGCTTGGTCACCAAAATTATAATGACCAAATCTTTTCAAATAACGTACTTGGAAAGTGATTCTATTGGTTTTCTCAAAAATAATTGACGATGACACTGGAGAGGCATTTGCATTGATGCGTGATTAACCACACCAAAGGCAGCCTCAGTAACTCAAGTTGAACTACTGTCGTGCAGTGACTGTAGACTCTTATTCGGAAAGCGGTTCAATAAATCAAAAATTCCAATTAGCGGCTGATTGGATCATTGAACATCATTCATACATCACCATTTCATAACAAAATCTGTTTAATCACTAATGTGGAGTGGATGCGAATCAGATTAACTAGGTTATCGCAATTAAACAATCAGTTTTCGGCTGGTTTCAACGTTTTAACCAAAGCGAGATTTGACTTTCAGTTAAATGATTACGCACTCACGATACCCAACATGTTCCACCGTGGCGAGACAGCACAAATAGAGGTGGTTGAGTAGCGGTGTATTAACATAAGTGTCTACATTGTACAGTAGTTTCTGACACACGATGTGAGTTACATGATACCGTGTTGAGTAGTTTGGAAAGAATGGCATACACTCTGTGATTTACCACCAACCCGCTTTATGTGATGTCCACAACAAACGTTTGTTGTCAACTGTTGAACTATTCATTCGGTTTGCGAATTGTAACACATCTTCAAATCAGCAACTCAAGATGATACCGGCATAATTACTTCCTCTAGGTTTTATTAAATATGTAATCTAGAAGCAAATGGGGCACCTTCAATGTACATTTATAAAATTTCGAGTTAGGTAGCTCTATCTACCAATCAGGCATGATTAATCCGTCTATGCTCAATGATGAGTATAAAAACTGTGATTAAAATGCATGCAAATGTGTATTTTGTTCAAACCCATGCGATTAAACTTATCCACGTTTATGTGCTCATGAAATCGAACATTATAGTTGCACTAGCATTATCCCGAATAGGTTCCGAATATCAATTTTATTTTATATATTCTCCACTTTTTCTAGCCCGGTAGATCCTGACTTTACTCATCATACATGATGGTTCGAATTTGTACGGGAACGATTACGTGGCGTGTGCGATGGAAATACATGCAAATGCACATTATTTGTTTGGTCGAATTGACCTACTTGTGTGTGGGCAGATGTAATTACACAGATTGGTCTTGCTAGCTTTTTCCAACCGGGTATAACAATTTCACACTTGAATTACCACGACTCAATTGTTTTAAGGCAGGTGGATAATGATCCTTTTCTCCCTACCTGATGACTGTATACAACACAATATGGATCGAAGGGTTTCGGACATGAAGATGTATGCAAAAATGAATATTACACGCTTTTAGCGGTACATCGAGGCTGAAACTCGAAATCACGCTACAACAGAAAGAGCACACAAAAGTTCAGATGTGTTGGATTCATGTGTGGTGTAAGTTAATGAAGGAAAGGCGTATAATTTTTGTGTGTATCATTAAGAACTGGAAGGAAACAAGAAGATTTAGTCAAGGCCTTGGTGTAGGAGATTGAAAGAATTTTGATTTTGATTTTTTACAGGATAATTGAGTTGATGTAAACCTTTTCAGTGAAACTGAGCCGAACAAATGCAACAGAATAAGCCGATTGCCAAGAGATCAATGATGACGACTTACAACTGCAAGACATTATCGTGTTCGCTGAATGTAACAGCAGGGGAAAATGCATAATGGTTGTGATTTACCGTTCGCCCTCAGCCGACGAAGCCTACAATTTAGCATTACTTGCAAATATACGCTTAGCGGCTAACAAATACCGCGGCAGACTTCTTCTGATCGGAGATTTCAATATGCCGAACTTAAAGGGAAATTCATTTCATCCAGAAAACTCTTTAGATGCTTTATACCTACAGTTGCTGTAAGAAATTCCACTGTACAACCACATTTTCAACAATACCAGATTTCGTGTTAATGATACGCCGTCTATCTTGAACTTGATACTGACAAATAAAGAGCACATGATTGAAAGTCTCACTTATGAAGTTCCGTTAGGACTCAGTGACCACTTAGTTATTACGTTTGATTATATTTGCCAGGCAATCAGAACAAGTGACATCAAAAAGGTGATTAGAAAAATTGACTTTTGCCAACTTAAAACTACTCTTAAGAACGCCACAGGCTCAGGTTGTAAGTCCGACAACGTGCACGATTAGTTTCAGTGGATGATAAACGAACTTAATTTTGCCGTTGAAATGCACTCTCATCTTGTTCCAAAGGTGCAAAAAATGGAAATACATTTAAGCTGAGAAGCCGAACACGAAAATGGTTGACCTTGCGAAATGCTGCATGGCAGGCTCATCGACATGATACCACTGTTAAGAGTTGGGAGACATTCCGTTTGCTGAGAAATAAGGTAAACAAACTTGTTGTTGATGACAAACTGAATTATCAAAATCATTTACTCCACAAAATGGAATCAAACCCCAAAATTCTCTACCAGATCATAAATAACCGGTCAAGGGTGAAACCTGTAGTTGCCGCTCTAAAGACACGTGATGGAACAACAACCACAGCATCGCGATCTGCCGACGTTCTAGCACATTTTTTCTTCACTCTTTTCAGCCCACGAAACACCGTTACCTGTCCCTTAACTCCCGTCATCTCACCCGAAAATGTTTTAGAACAACTAACGATTACCTCGGAGAGTGTCTTCCGCGCATTGTTTAATCTCAACACGAGAAAATCTCCCGGACCTGACGAAATTACCCCGTTGATTCTTAAAAACTGTGCTTATACTTTGTGTACGCCTCTCACATACTTGTTTAACCTCTCTTAAATACACAAAGTTTCGTTCCCTGTGATTGGAAGAATGGCATTATTACACCCATCCACAAAGGAGGAAACCGTTCCGAAGTATCTAACTATCGACCCGTAACACTACTCCCAGTGATCTCTAAAGTGATGGAGCGCCTCTGGAAGACAATTGCTTGCTCGCAGGCGAACAACACGGCTTCAGAAAAGACACTCTTGCCTTTCAAACCTTCTGCTCGCTCTCGATGACTGGACACAAGCTGTAGACAAAGGTCTCACAGTACACGCTTGTTATCTTGATATGTCAAAAGCATTCGATCGTGTCAACCACAGTCTGTTACTACAAATTATGGAGCTATGTGGAATCAAGGGTTCATTACTAGCCTGGTTTGAGGATTATCTCGGTGACCGTGTCATTCGAGTAAGGGTTGATGGTGCTTCGTCACGCCCTATTGAAGTAACGAGTGGGATGCCGCAGGGATCAGTGCTTGGACCAATTCTTTTCCTTATGTATGTCAACGACCTACCTAAACTTGTTCGCTGCAAAATCCTGTTATTTGCGGATGACATCAAGCTGTAGACACAAGTACGCACAACTGAGGATTGCAGACAGATTCAGCTGGACCTCGATGCCTTACAAGACTGGTCCGTTAGAAATGAACTACCTTTCAATGTCAGAAAATGTAAGGTATTGATTGTTGGAAAACATTTCGAGTTCTCTTACACCATTGGTTCCAATATTCTTGAAAGCAGTGGCAAGGAGAAGGACTTGGGTGTGTGGGTGAGCAGCACGTTGAAACCATCACATAACGCCACAGCTGTCTATAAAAAAACGTCACGAGTACTGCTTCTGCTAAAACGCGTGTTCGGGAGTTTCACGAAGCAAACCGTTCATCGAATAATTAATACGTACTTGAGGCCAACCATGGAGTATGCGGTTCAGGCTTGGTCACCCTGGCTACAGAAGGACATCAGCTTCTTGCAGAGGATATATCATCGGACCACCAATCCGAAATTTGAATTCAATTCAATTCAATTCAATTTTAATGGTCTAAAAAGCATATAACTTTACAAAAAACCACAGAATAATATGGTAACAACGAATAATATAACATGCAAAAATGGGATTAGGTTGCTTACTGAGCAGTTCAAGAATCAATTAAAAATCCAAAGGGCAGAAATTGTTTTCGATTGGTAGGATAAAAAATGTAGATGCATGGTGTTAAGATGTATAGTTTACTTCAATGCACGAGTTAGGGTCAAAAAGGCATCAAGTCTTCTCTTGAAAGTTTGCTGATTTGGTGAGTTTAAAACATTATCTGGCAGATTGTTCCAGGTAAAACCAACTCGCACGGCAAAAAATGTCTTTTGCAGTTGAGTCTCGAGTGAGGGTCAGTTAAAGTAAATGTGTGAGCTTTTGTATTATGCGAGCTACGTAGATTCAATAAGCATTGTAGAAGGTGATTTTTGGTATTCAAAATATTGTAAACCAAAATCAAATCCCCTCGGAGACGACGACGTGGATAATCAAATAAATTTAGCGTTTTGATTCGTTCATTGTAGGATTTCCGGCTGAGTCCGGTGACAAGTTTGGTAGCTCGATGATATATTCGTTGCAAAGTCGCAACATCTTTTTAAGCCATGACGACCATGCTAGAACTGCATATTCCATCGTGGGTCTGATGTAGGAATTTATAATACATGGAATTGTCTGTTTTGAGAACCTACCGAAAATTCTCTTTAGGAGTGACAATTTCTGTGATGTTTCGCGATAGACGTAGTTGCCGTGGCTCGACAACCCTAGGGTGTTGCTTATTAACACACCCAAGTCCATTTTTTCCTTGGTCCACGAGAGGCTGTGTTCCAAGAAAATACTGGAACTCCACATATTTGCCAATGATTAACATGCGACACTTTTGGAAATTGAAAAATATGCGATTTTTAGGGACCAAACCTGGAGGTTGTCCAGATCCTTCAGGAAAAGTTCGCAGTCTTCCGACTTACTTATCTTCGACCACACTTTTTTTTATCGTCCGCGATCTTACATTTGATGAGAGCCGGTATGTCATTGGCATGAAGCGCGAAAGGGATTGGTTCGAGGACGGATCCCTGAGGCACTCCACTTATCACGGCTACCGACTTCGATAGAGCATCGTCCACAGAGACTTGAACAAGCCGATCAGTCAGTTAATTTTCTAACCAGGCTAACAGTCTACCTTTGATACCACAACGTTCCAGCTTCTGTAAGAGAATACTGTGGTTTACACGGTCTAATGCTTTCGACATATCGAGGTAACATACATGGATGGTATCCCCAACATCGACTGCTCGAGTCCAGTCGTCAAGGGTAAGGAGAAGGTTAGTAAGGCAGGAGTATCCCCTTCTTAAACCGTGTTGCGCTCCCGAAAATAGTTTATTTTCCTCAAGGTATTTGCTCAGTTTATTTGCCACAATCATTTCCAGTACCTTGGATACGGCGGACAACAGGGTAACAGGTCTGTAATTTGCGGGCTCCGAACGCACCCCGCTATGAAATTCGGGAAGATTATACCAGATATCCATTCAGTCGGTATGACACTTTGTGACAGTGATTCGCAGAATAATTGAGTCAGATGTTCGCATAGAGATTGTGCACAATGCTTGAGTATATTCGGTATAATTTTATCACAACCAGGGGATTTTCTGGGATTCAACGATAGTAGAGTTCTCACCACCTATTCTTCGGTGATGGTTATTGTGTCCAATGGTAGAGGATGCGTTATTTCTGGATCCAGTTGTATATCCAAGCTTTCCTTTGGACAAAATACTGTAGCATAAAAATTAACCGAACATCCGCGGTGTCAGCTGCATTTGTGGTCATTCCAGAGGGCGTCCGCAAGGCCGCAACTCCTGGTTTTACTGAACACTGCTTGTTCACAATCTGGTAAAGAAGGTTGGGATTCCGTTTCATTTTAGACTTTATGACAGCTTGATACTGTATTTTGTCTTCAGCAATAAGTTTAATGACCTCGTTTCTTAGTTTTCGAAAGGTCTTCCATGTGGCATCGGTGGTTAACCGGCGATGGTTTCTCCAAGCCATATTTCGCAGTTTAATCCATGTTCGAGTGCGACTACGGATTTTAAATTCGAATGCATTTCCAGACTGTTTTGGTACGAATGCTGAGCTTGAGTTGATTTCCCGGTTAAGCTTGGTCAAAATGCTAGACCATTGCTCTTTTACTCCGATGCCTTCAATTTGCCAATCGTTAATCAAACTTAGGGCGTTTGATAATTTAGATAGGCATACTTTTCTGATGATTTTTGTTGTATCGTTTGTTCGCTCTGCTCGACATAGGTAGTCAAAATTCAAGACCAAATGGTCGCTCGGACCTAGCGGACAATCGTATGTAATATTTTCGACGGAGTCTTCTTCACTTGTCAAGATCAGATCGAGCATTGAAAACATATCTCTACCTCTGTATCTTGTATTGCTTTCAACGTGATTATACAAGGGAATTTCGTCAAACAGCTGCTGGAAGATGGCAGCAGTGGAGGTCTGCGAAATTTTGTTAGTATTCAGCAAGTTAGGCAGATTAAAGTCTCCCATGATCAAGATTCTGGTATGATATCTCGAGGCAATCAGGCGTAGCTTGTCGAGTAGATTCGTATTATACACTTCCTGGGCTGCTGGTGGACGACAAATTACGCCGATTGTGCAATCATCACCTGTAGTCGTTGTCAACAAACACCATAGCGTGTCCTGAAGCACTCAGTCGGAATCCGTCAGTTCTTTGCACTTGAGTCTCTGATCATAATAGAGTGCCACACCTCCTCCACGTGACGCACAGTCTCGGCGGAGCATTGACATACCAGCAATCTCTAACTCACAATCGCGTATTTCCGGGTTCATCCAAGTTTCGGTAATGGCAATTAGCTGATGTCGTTTAGTCTCACACCGAGCGACAAGTTCGCCAAATTTGTTAATCAAGCATCAGGCATTCGCATAGAGGCATCCAAGAACATTTGTGGTAAGCAAAGATGGATGGTGTCGTGTGATGACATAATCTGAGACAACCGTCATAGTCACGCCGACTCCGGAAGAGTCGGTAATTTTCTGTTTTTTGACAAGTTAAGTAGCATAATCGGTCGTTTCAGGTTGAGAGGCGCAAATCAAAATCCTCTTTTTGACCAGAAAAGATTTCTTTATCTGGCTTCAGTCCACTCTCGGGAGTCATTTGGGGTGGCTTTGCGTTTGATTGCTGATTGTGTGTCCCCGCTGAAGATTCATTTCTTGGTTCAGTTGATATGGCTTCATCAATCCGAACAGTATTTAATGCAGAGTGAGCTGCATTTATATCAGTATTTATGTAATCGCTAAGGATTACACCTTTTGGGACTTTGTGTTTCCAGCATTTCTAGTTGGAATGTCCAGTATCAACCATGGTAGTCATTAGGAAGTTTATTTTCAGTGGACGTGGTCCAATACCTTTGTAGTTTGCTGAGGAAGGCAGTCTGATAGTATCAACGACAACGGCCTTATCGACGAAAATGGTATCAGCCAGAAAACTCCATTCCCTGTAGTCATGCTCAGCTCGCTCGTTAGCCTCAGGATTGCCTGCCAGTTCTAGAACTCCGAGGATGATGAGATTGCGATTAGATGTCTTTCTTTTGTCGTATGTATTGTTCCTCCTTTCGGACCATGTAATATCAGCATGAATACGAATATTCAGTGAATTGTTAGACCCAAGTTGGTAAGAATTTAGTAGTACATTTTCCAGGTCACGCTCATTTTCTAAGTTAACCCTCAACAGTCAGGGTTTATCCTGATGAGGTGAATCACGCCGTCTAGTTAAACGAGTCAATGCAAACGGCACTACAGTTCCAAGTTTCATAAGTTCACATATTTCCTTCCATTTTTCTTCATCGTGCCTTTGACGGTCTTTGAAGAGGGTGCATTCAGGCTCAGGAACGTCAATACAAATGACATTCAAAGAGTGTGCCTTACGATTGGTGGAGATGTTATTTCGTTTCTCCAAAGCATTATCTGTTTTTATTCGCCGATTGTGTTGAATTTGTTTCAGACCTTTCCAAGGCACGCGGATCATGGGAACGGCTCAGTTGTTCTGAATTGCTAGATCATAATATGTCATTGTTCAACATATAGTTGCACAAGTCTGGAAAATTGCTTAAGGAATGACAACTTAAAATAACATGAGACCAAATTCGTTTCATGTATCGGTTGAGTACTTCAACGTATTTTCAGATTATGTAGAGATGCAAATTGCTTTTTAAATTGAGAAACACTTTTCATTACTTATAGCAATTTAACAGATGACATCCATGAATGCGATGTAAATACACGAAACACTAACTTTATATATATAAACAGCTTATTTTGTAATGTATAATTAGGAATCTTTTGTTAGAAATTATGAAGCATTTGCATTCCACACCAATAAAATCTGATTATTTTAAACCTCGAAGCATTTTATTTTCAAAAGCTTATTTAATGCCTACTTGTTACATCGAGTAGCGTATTTTAATAAAACGTTGTGTGCACTAATAAAGCAAAGGCGATCGGCCTGACTTGAATTCAAGGCTGAACTACTGTTGCTTAGATGGAATATTAAATAACCATTTTTAATTGAATGTGCTAAAAGCAACAGACGTTATGGTTGTGCGATCACCTATTAGAAGACCTCACACGATTTAGAGTAAAAAGAGTGTAATCCAAATAATTCAAAACCACCAGCAGTGTCTCACAAAGATTTGTGCTCCTCCTTCTATTATGCATTAACGAGTCACCTCCCCCTCATATCATTCAAATTGGTCCTGTTCGCGGATGATAGAAAATTTATACGTGAATCAGTTCTTCAGATGACTGAGAAACTGCAAAGGGATTTGGGTAACGTGTTAGATTGGGCGACCATGAATGATATGACATTCAACATACGGAAAAGTAAGATTCTCCACCTTGGAAAGAATGTTCTTTCCACATATCGATTGGGAACTGAAAACTTGACATGGAGCTCGTTTGAAAAAGATCTTAGAGTATGGATTAGTGGAAACCTGAAGAGCACAGTACACTGCCAGAATATACAAAAACAAGCTAACAGATTGTTCGTTATTTCTCAAAAAATATTTGGAAGATTCTCGCTGGTAACGTTTAAAAGGATAATGAACGTCTATTTTCACCCTACAATAGAGTATGCGGTAGAGGTCTGTGCTCCTTGGCTGCAAAAAGATATTGTTCTCTTTGATACAATCTATCACAGAACAACAAATTAGTAATGGGTCTTCGCAGTGTTCCGTACACCGAAAGAATGCGACGTCTAGGCCAAATGCGACTTTACCCAAAAGAGGATACGAAGGGATATTATTACGACCTATGTAATTGTGTCTACCAAAGAACATACACTAAAACGCTTGCTTACGTGTTATTTTTCTTTGACCTCTCCTAGTCTGGCGATGTTTAAAGCGAAATTGAACTTACGCATGCAAAGGAATATCATTCGCGAGCCTTACATTTGATATTCTCTATTCCTTTTGTTGTTGTTGTTGG
>JACCGJ010021354.1:0-19202 GCA_013407085.1 Atriophallophorus winterbourni | reverse complement strand
AATTTCCTTAGCAATGCTAAACCTGTGACATTGTTTAAAACCATGCTGGATATAAATCCATAAAAATATTTCAAGTTAACATTACCAATTAGCAAAGTAAGAAGAAGAATATCGATTGCGGGATTATTAACCAATCTAAATTCCCCTGATTTTCTTACGCATTTTTTAAAATTTAATTCTATGAGCAGTTGTATTGAAAGCATTTCAGCATTAGTCACATTGTCCATCCATGATATGTTCAAGATACGACGGATGCTTCGTAGATGGAAAGCATTTAGTTTCCGTTCGTGTCTTGCGTGAGTGGTCCAGGTTTCACCTCTGTACATTAAAGTTTTTAGTACGCACGCACTGTATACCATCATCTTTGTAGTAACAATCAACTTGAGGTTACTCCAAACACGAGAGTTCAATCGGGACAGAATGAGAGCTGCTCCACCAATCCGCGTATCAATCTCCGTGACTAGCGAGAGGTTATCCGCAATCGTTGAACCAAGATATGTGAAAGCTGACAGTTTCCAAAAGTGATGACTGGAGGCAATACAGTCCTTTTTCCAAGGACTTTTGTCTTGCTCATGCTGATTGTTAGCCCAAGTTATTTGAATGCCGACGAAAAACACTTCATTAGCGACTAAATGGTGTTCTATGGACTAAGCAAATTTGGCTTCATCGTCGGCAAACACCACGTCTCGGATTAGCTCATCCCCTGCTTTGATGTGTGCTCTCAGCCGGTTCACGTTGAAAAGCTTGCATTCACTCCGCGTGCGTAGGTAAATTCCTTCTGTTCTCGTCCTAAAAGCGTGTTTCAGAAGAGGAGCAAAGTAAATGCCGAACAGCGTGGGAGAAAAACACACCCATGTTTGACGTCTAGGCGAATTTCAATTGTTTCTGAACTGAAATAGTTAAAATAGACTGAGCTATTCATACCTGAGTGGTACGAAATAACGAGTTTGAGCAGTCTTGAAGGGCAGCCCATCAGATCAAGCATTTTGAAAAGACACCTTAATGCTGACGTATTTGAATGCTTTGGTTAAATCAATTTAAAAAAACCACGTATAATGGCATAGGCTTTTCCGACACTTTTTTGAGATTGTCTAAGGGAGAGATCATATCAATGGTTGATCTTCCCTGGCGGAAGCCACATTGAGATTCAGAGTAAAATCTATAAGCGAAAATTTGTAGCCGGATCTGTAAGACTCTTGCAAACGATTTGCCTATAACATTGAGAAGATGGATTCCTCTGTAATTATTGCAGTCGTTTCTATCACCCTTATACTTAAATAGCGTGATGATCTTTGTGTCTCGCATCTCTCGTGGGACACACTCATCCTGCCAGCATTGAAGCAGCACACGGTGCAGAGGGTGTTGTATATTAAGTTTTACGCATTTAATGACAGTGGAATTCCGTCGTCACCAGGGGCCATCCCATTCGCTAAACGCTTGATTGCCTTACTGAGCATATCGATATTTTCAATTGTCCTGCTCTCAGATTAACATTCTCTACGTTTTTCAAGATTCTCGACTAGCACCTTTCGCTGGTGCACATCACGTTGACAGTATCTTGACAGCTTTCTTTCGCGAGACAATATAAACAATATGCACTGAAAATGCAAATAGATCTAATCATTTCGGCTGTGCCTTGATGCAATTTGTCTAGCTATTGACTAATTAGCAGTTAAGCCAGATAGAGACCGCAGATGAATTATCATGAATTTATATGTCCGGTTCGGATTATTAACGTTGGTCCGATGACGTAAAACATTAGAAAAAATCTGCATTTATTCAAACATTTTTATGACAAAATATGGCCAGATCGTATTCAATAATTTACAATATATTTTCAGTCTATTCTAACTTTCAGCTGACAAACTTGCAAAACGTATCAAAAAAAAGCCAGCAAGGAAGGTTTTGGAAATGAATTGTTAGAACAATTATTTGAGGACTTGCTTCTGACAAGTAGCTCGTCAGATCAAGTTTGTCATTAATTTGTACATCAATATAATTCTCCGATCGGTTTCATTCAAATATATTAATAAGGTTTGTCGCCTGCAAAACAGCACCCAAAATCTAGATTACGAAAAACTTAAGTAGCAGGAGAATAAGTATGGTTTAATGCGCGATGTTCGAATTCCGGTTGTGGAAAAATGAAGGCAGCTTAGTGTGCATAACAAAATTGTTGAAATCGAAGAGGCATTGCAATTCTACATCGTTCGCTCCTAGACCAAATTAACGATACATAAGAATATCTGGTTATCACGTTGTTGTTTTTGTTAACAATATGAAACTATAAGAATTCATGAACTCAAGACAGATTCGTTCTTGGCCATTGGCACGGCTATTTGAGTGAGCAACGGTAAGAGGTAACATTTTCTACCAAGTAAACCAGACACGGACTAAAATACTGCTACATGTTCAGGCGGGGAATGAGTCGTCACCAACAGCATATAGGGCATGGGTCCGATAAATTTCTCGATCCCTTCGCGTGAAATAAATCATATAAGGGATGGTTTGGGTTATAAAATATTTTGTACAGTAGGATAAAGTTTCATCTAGCCCTGGGTAACCTGACAGTATTTTGGCCAACGTACACTATTTATTCTGCGACACTTTTCTTGGAACAGGCTTGTGGGATTTTATACATTTCTATTTATCTCAGCTCTGTGTTGAAAATAATTTAATTACTGAAATTTCGTGAACACGAATAAAGTCATTGTCTTATTAATATTATTATTCATTTTCTCTGATTATTCGATAGGGAAAGTCGAACACATTGTGGTAGGCTATCCTATTTTTACACGGCTTGTTTCGAATGATGAGAACTAGTTTTGTTGAGCGGTAATAGATTCGCTGGATAAGTTCTAAATCCTTCTTGAGTCACGGAGACCATGAAAACATAGAGTATTCTATGACTGGTCTCAAGTATGTAATCATGATCCTTCGGAATATTTTGCTTGAAAATTTCCCAAATACCCGGTTGAGAAGAGTGATGGCACGTGTCCCTTTGTAAAGACATTGCTATTTTGATTTGAGGTGATATAAATTGCATATACTCTTGGGCTAAACACAGATAAATAAAACGTTGCTTATGCTTTTGCAGATTTTCACGCAATTGTTTTTGGTCCAGATGATGTGTTCACGGACGCAACTCCTGGTTTCACCTTAGCCGGATCGTCAACCTTACGATAAAGTAGTTTTGGGTTGTGCCCCATCATGAGTGATATCCGTTCTTTAAAGTATAACTTGTCTTGGATTACAAATTTGTGTACTTGTTTTCTCAGTAAACAGAATGTTTCCCAGTTCATTGATGATGGGTTCTGCCTAAGCTCTCGCCATGCAATGTTCTGTACGTCTAACCACTAGCGAGTGCGGTTTTTTTCTTTGAATTAGAGGTGTTTTCTTAACTTCCTGACAACAAATACGTAGCTCACTTAGATGGAATTCTTGAAATTAGATATCAGCGATACCCAAAACGTAGGTACATTGCTAGTTTAAAGTTTGCCTTTAATCGCGTTTTCAAGAAAATCACTCAAAGCAATAATGTTTACCGTCTAACATTTTCACGGACATCATTTGTTCAAACAGATACTTTAACTGGATGATGACGTAATCACTTAGTACCATGGGACTTTCATAAGCAACGTCATCAATGTAATGTTCATTTCTTGTCATAACGAGATCTCACATTAAAGGGACATCGGTTTCACGGTATTACAGACAATGTAGTCCAACAACATAATTGAACTAGCTAAAAATGAACAAAAATATTTATACCCAATTCAAGTAGCGCATCAGGAATAATATAGATGGAATAATTAATATATATTACAGGTAATGAAAATCATCTAAAGCAAACACAACATTTATTTTCCTCTCTAAATGTGTTTCCATTCTGGAACATCTCTGGTGTTACGCTTACGCAGTTGCACTGAATTGACGTTTGTAGAAACCTAATATTTTCAATTTGTGACGAGTTGACAAATATTTTATTCGCAATTCGTTAACCCATGCTGCGTTATTTTAAGTATTTGAGAGTTTTAATGGTCCAAGTTTGTCACGGCCGGGGGGGGTTTGGTAATACGCTCCCAATTCCAAAAATGTTCCAATGGCACGCGTCTCATATAGCCTCTGGCAACCATGTCCATTTCATGGCCCGCCCGCGTGGTCCTGTGTGATCCGGCGGAACTGATTCTACTAACAGGAGAAAGGGTGAAAGCGGCTTACTGACGCCTCAAAATAAACATGTTTCGGGCAGGGGGAGCTCGTAAGGCCATGAAGGTGGACCACCTAGGAGAAGGAAAACCGTTATCTCAAACCTCCACTGCCTTGTGGATACATCCAATAATGGAAAAGGCTTCAGGAGTCAATCTCGAGAAAAAATCCGCAGCCGGAATCCCGTTAGGCAGTTCGACGTTTTATTCAACTTCGACTTACCAACTCCTGCGAAGGCATCGTTGACCAAACGTATCAGCCTAGCTGTTCCTTTGGTTCCGGTAGTGCTGTGGAGAAGGAGAACTTGCTGCGTGGACAAAGGCTTTGTTCTCCGCTTTAAACTGCCCTGACGTACATCACAACGCACCAATGCTTCTACGGATAATAACACGGTACGCAGCAAAATCAGTTTAAAAGCTATGGCTTGGCTGGCGTAAAGCTCAGCGTCTGGGACTTCTTTCGACGGTGGGAGAGACTTTCAGGTCTCGTTGGACGGCTACCGCTCGCTTCAAGCTGTGCAGCCCCCAGTCAATAAGGTGCTGTCTCGCCACGGTCTGCTATCCTCATTGGGTGCATGGGGATTGAAAATCAACTGACAAGCAGACTGTATTTTTCCGCACCAGCGAAACGAATTACTAAGCAACGGTCAGTTCTTCAACTGGGAACCTGGAACGTCCGGTCCATGCTTCTAGGATTTTATTACGACGTCTCAAATATCAGAGGCGTAAGCAAATCAGCGTGTGATCAACAATGAGCTGAAGAGGCTGAATGTCGCCGTGCCCCCCCTGCAAGAGACGCGATTACCACACACTGTTATGCTAACGCAAAAACGTACACATTTTTGGAAATGAAGGGGTTCTAATGAGCCTAGACTGCACGGAGTTTGGTTTACCGTGCGAAACGACCTACTAAAAACAGCAGCAGTGCAAGCGAACGGATTAGGACTTTAAATCTTAAGTGCATTACTGGTACCATTACGTTGGTCAACGATTGTGCACCGACGCTCTCTGCGACGCATGCTGAAAAAGACGCTTTTTATCATAACCTCGAAACAGTCCTTAAAACGTGCCACAAATAAACTGTGTAGTGGTATTCGGTGATTTCATTGCTAGAGTTGGTGCAGATAACGAGTCTTGACAAAAGTGTCTAAAGAGGTTCGGTGTAGGTAAAACCAATGAAAATGGACAACTCCTTCTAGAATTGTGCACACAGTTCAGTCTTTGTATCAGTAGCACTTTCTTTCAAACAAAATCACATCATGAATTGTCTTGGAAACATCTTCGCTCTAGGCTTTGGCATCAGCCTGATCTTATTCTTGTTAAAAGCGTGCTCCCCACCAGATCATATCAAAGCGCATACTGCGAAACTGATCATTTGCTGGTCTGTGCTAAACTGATGCTTCCCCACACGAGATTTGACTGCACTAAATTGTCTGCTAAGCCTAGGTTAGACGTTACTAGCATGGGTGACCCTAATCTAGCTGCGCGATTTGCAAAAGCCTTCAGCGAGACAACTCCACTCGAATCAGCTTCAGAAAACTGGGAATCGATAAAAAGCTGCATGTGCCGAGTCGCACTTTCCACTTTCGTGCTGAAGAAAGCTCAAACGAGCGACTGGTTCGAGGCAAAAGCTTCTGAGATGACTGCCTTTTTGGATGAGAAACGGTCAGTATTCTTGAGGTTCAAAGGTATGCTAACATATGAAAACATACGACTTCTAAGAGCAGCTAGAAATAAGTTTCAACGGACTGCAAGACGATGTGCAAATGACTATTGAACAGAAATTAGCCTCAGTATCCATCACGCTATTTAAGAATAAAGGAGATAGAGGCGACTGCAACAATTACAGTGGAATCTCCTTTCATGACTGGTGTAGGCAAATTGTTTGCAAAAGTCTTACAGATCCGTCAACAAGTTTTAGCTGACATAATTTACTACGAATCTCAATGTGTCTTCCGCAAGGGAAGATCAACCGTTGACATGATCTTCTCATGAGACAACTTCAAGAAAAGTGTCGGGAATATTGTATGTCATTATACGCTTTTTTATTGATTCAACGAAGGCATTCGACTACATCAACATGGAGGGTCCTTTCGTTATGTTCAGTACCAAGAGGTTCGTCAAAGTCCACAATAGCTTCGGTATTTAAGTGTTTGCTGATGAGATTTTATGTCTTGTTGAAGTTTGTATAAATACATGTTCCGTTTCTCAATAACATTGTCCACCATAGTATTGGCCAATAGTCTCAGTTTAAGGAAGGAAGACCATCACCTATGTAATACGTTGACCTCGTGATTATATAAGTATCAATAACCGCTGTATCGCTGTTTAGATAGCATAACTAATAAATCTCCACAGTTGTGCATTGTGGTTGGATTTACACTTTGTATCTGAAGAGTGGCAGTTTCCGGGACATTTGAAAGTATAAGGGTGAGCTTGTCGCGATCGTTTGGTTTGTTCTGATTTCCTTTCGGTGGCGATTTTACCCGCTCTGACTAAAGCACAATAGGTCACGCACACATCCCGTATAAAATATGTCGATAGAAGTATATCTTCTAACTCTCTGTTTTGCTCAGATTTATTGAACACCTGCTTCTTATTTTGGTGTAGCGCTTTTGGGACACGACACAAGCGAAAAAGAGAAACCGGATTGATAGCTTCTAGATTCATGTGAGTGCACGGTTTCATCAATTCAGCTAATTCATGCTGGTATCTGTTCGAGAATAATGTCACAGTTGCTTCTGGCACGTAGGTGCAGTTAACACTAACCGGAATTATTTTCAAAGCAATTTTCTCAAATATGTATTCCAGATGGACGGTTTCGGCTTTAAGGCGTTTTAACCCTCACCTCAGCGTCATGTTGCACGAATTTGACCTTTTCAAGATCATGATATCCAAAGTTATGGAGCGCATAGTGACGGAAAATATATTTCATCACTTGGAATCACAAAATATACTATCTGTCGCCCAGCATAGGTTTCGTAAAGCTCGCTCATGCTTGACAAACTTGCTGACGGTATTAAACGATTGGACCCAAACGGTTGACGCAGGAGACAGTGTGCATGCGTGCTATCTGGATATGTCGAAAGCTTTCGACAGAGTTGATCACTTCCTGTTGCTACGGAAGCTGAAACAGATTGGTATTGACGGGCAGCTACTCGTGTGGTTCGAAAGCTACCTCAATGAGCGCAAGGCAACCGTTCGAGTTAACGGGGTACAATCTCGAGCCATTAATACCTCCAGTGGTGTACCGCAAGGTTCCGTTCTCGGCCCAGTGCTTTTCTTAGTTTACATCAATGATTTACCTGAGACGCTCTCATGCAAGGTAGTTCTTTTTGCGGATGATGTTAAACTTTGGATGCGAATAAAATCAACTGCAGACTGCGTAAAACTGCAAAGTGATTTAGATGCACTACACGAATGGTCAGTTAGAAATAAACTGCCGTTCAATTTTCAAAAATGCAAGTTACTGCAAATCGGTAAGCCCTTTCAGTACGAATATCACTTTGGGGAGACGATTTTGAGCTGGACCGAATCGGAGAAGGATCTTGGAGTCTGGATATGTGGCAGCCTAAAGAACAGCGTGCATTGTGAGGTCATTTACAAGCGTGCTTCAAAGCTTCTAGGTATGATTCGAAGGATCTTCAGAACCTTTACGCCTGTAACGTTGCCAAGAATCATGAAGACCTACTTAATTCCCACAATGGAACACGCATCGCAAGCATGGACTCCGGGGATGAAAAAAGATATATTCTTGCTTGACAGGATATATCATCGTGCAACTAAACTCGTGCGTGGTTATCGAAACCTTACATACGAGGAAAGGTTGAAAAAGCTAAAGCTCCCCACTCCCCTTCAACGTAGACTTCGAAGTGACGTCATAATTACTTACAAGATATTGAATACTCCAGATCATCCACTCAAACATTTGTTCAAATACCGTGAATCAGGAATTACACGTAGCCACTAAGCGGCACTACAAATTCCCCATTCCCGTACTAATTGTCGCCGAAATTTCTATTCGGTATGTGTCTGTTTCCTGTGGAATGCCCTTCCCGAAGCAATTATCACCTCTCTCTGTATCCAAACATTCACTCGAACCTTGGACAATTATTTGTTACATAACGATTTGACGATGCCTGTGTATTGACTCAGGGTAAGCATATTACTTGACTCCAGTGACATCGTATAATGGATTTTTTTATACCTCTTATTGAACGCATATTTACTATGTTATGGTAATTGTGAAGCTATGTGCTTTTTGTGACCATAAATTCTTGAATGATTTGGTGGTTGTGGTTAAGTTAAGCATATTCGTTTGTTCAAATTAAATTCTTAAGGCTTGATTATTGCCTGTATAAAATTGATCATTTTTGCAAGATGCTCTTTCCTTTGCGACAGTCCACTCTCTATCTTATTAGGTTTTTTTCTAACACATGAATCAGTATATTGTTTGGATGGCCATTAATGTTTCAATTATTGCATGATTACAGAAATAACAAAACACATGGTTATTATCGTTCACAAGCCTTGCACAGTCATCAGTCAAAGACTCATCACCAGTCAAGTGCGGGTGTAATTCGCGAAAGGTGTATTTATCCGAATTAATATCACGGCCTACCGAATCTAGGCATATGTGGGATCTCGGGATGTGGACGCACATGTTAGTAGCTTTAATTGAGCTGTCCGGCTGAGAGATGGGCGTTGGGTCGACTGGTCGATGTAGCTGCGTTCAAACTCGTTAGTTTGTCTTTTAGAAAATGATCCACGATAACACAAGATAAGACACTGAATTAGGTATAAAAATATGTAGCTCCATGCGATCTTTGTAGTGATAGCAAAACCGTAAGATAGTTAGCGGCGAGGAAAACTTTCGTGCGTTAGCAATCTGAGATTATAATGTGGAAACAGTAACTTTGTTGCGGATCAGCTGACAAAATCGTTTCTTGTGATTTCCGATAGCTATATTTAAAATTAACACGGGATTCTTGGAATGGTAAAAATCCGACTTGATTCAGCGAATTTATGACCGAAAGTGTCCTAGCAACAAAAATGCGAATGAAAGAAAGATGTGTTTACGATGGACTGCAGCAATTTAGGTAGAACGATCAACTTTAAACGCAAAACACTGTCGCATCCGAATTTATAAATAGAAACAAGACTTGGATGCATTCCACATACCACCCAAGCTTGATCTTAAAATATGGCAGCCTATAGTAGATCGAAGTCTTTCCGAGGCAGAATGAAAATCATTTAGTCGATTTGCTAACTTGGTAATGCCACTGAACCGGTTGTGTGAAAGCTAAGGCGGCCAAATAATTAAGCGAAGCCAGTTTGCTATTTTATCAGCAAAGCATATATCCTAAGTGTATTCAGTGTGGTTAGGTAATCAAGCAAATTGACAATATGGTACTGAATATCTCGATATGCATTTCATCTCAGATCAGGATGGTCTCCAAACACGTGATAGAAGAACCTCGGTTTTTTTAATACGCAAACATTTTGGACGCTATTTTGATCGGCAATGCATGTAAACATGTAAAACGAATGAAGAGACAAGTTATACCAGAACTAGCAGAGAATACATAACTTCTTAGGAACTCGATATAAAGACGTTACACATTTTCTATTATTATTTCAATTAAAGAGGTGCCTTAATAGCTTCGAATAAAGAGAAACTGATCGATAATCTCTTAAGGTTGAATTGATCTGGTTGGTTATCTGCAGGCATTTTCTGCGATTATTCTTCATGTGTAATTTGTACAGAGAGATCTACTCTAACAATATAACTGGATAGCATTCCAGAAGGATACTTTGAAAATGAGGAATTGTTTTGCTTCATTTCAACAAATAAAGCATTTGGACAAGCGCCATTTTCTGCTACATCTATTGCTAGTTCGATAAGTTTTATTGAAATTTGTTCGAGGGTCTTTAACTTCTCGGGAACCAAGAAACCTTTACAATTGTATATCCTGGACCAATAACCCGGTGTTTTGCTATAACGAAACGTTAAACGTGACTTTAAATCCCGAATCCTAAAAAAATATCATACTGCTTTGTTCAAGGTAGACAATTCTCAATAGAAGCTATAGGTGCCTTGAATCTGGAGGATAGCTACACGAATGTGACACTGCTAGAAAAGTACCAAAGGGTTGAACTGTTTTTCGGCAAGTTCCAGATGATAACGTAGAATCTTTTCAGTGCAACAATGCTCTTGTTTACCTTATTGTGATTACCTGGAATATTTTCAGTATAGTTTTGCCCTAAATGTATATAAATAAGTCGGGTGGTTTTGCTGCAATGAATGTTTTGTCACTCGGTTTTGAGATTGCGATAAAAGTGAATTTATCAAATAGTCAATTTGGTGAGATGGAAACGAAGGTGCTGAATATTAAAAATATGAAGATTGAAAATGAAAAGGGATAACTGCAAATCAACTAAAAAACATTTTTGCGGTAGTGGGTACTCCTCTGCAGCCCTTTACGATTGGAGAAATTATGGACTTATAATTAGAACATGAGCCACTCACATTCTTGTGAAAACTAAACGGAACTCTACTGAACTCTGTGCAAACTACCACTTGATGAAAACGTGTATTACGAGAAGTACCCGGTCCGTGGTAAACTTAATCACTTTTGATAAAAGCAAAATAATTCCTAGCTGAAATCAGTGCTATCGAGCAGAAGACCCGATGTATTCCTGCCAATTTACATGTCATTAGTTCGGCCGCATCTCGAATCACGAATCCTTCGTGTTCTACAGGGTCAGCGAGGGAAACCGTACGTAGAACGCCTGATGTTTCTCGATCATTCCTCTATTAGGCGCCGTCGTTTCGGAGGTGACTTAATTGAAACCTCTAAGATCTTGAAGGGTTTATGTGGTGTGCTAATAAACGACTTGTATACCTTAAGCTCCGATCTGGCAGCAGGGCCCATTCACTTAAATTTGCTAAGAAGCGATGTCGGCTAGACACCAGAAAACCGTTTTTCAGCCTAAGGGTGGTATAGTTCATGAAAATGCTTTCAGAACTGAACTACCGTACGTTCAGTTCAGTTCAGTTCGAACAGAACAGTATATGGCTAACGAGCAATTCTGGTGTCCAGAATTTCTTTCGGTTGATAGCTGCAGAGAAGCACTCAGCACTGCCAAAAATTTTATCTTTTTGTCTGTTTGAAATCTTCGACGATCACGACGCTATGAGATTATCCGGATTGTATTTAGGGTCGCACCGTGTGTTATATGCGATGCTGGAAAAATAAAGAGCAGTTTCTCTTCACCAGCCTGGTGACAGGTCATCTGAAGTAGAATAGTGTATAATAAAAAAACTCTAGCATATACTTGATATACGGGATAAAGATAAAATTTGTATTACCTAAGCTAGTATAGCAATTAGTAAGAGTATTCAGGAAAAACTCACTTCAGTTGCGGTTCAAACCCTGCCTAAGACTCGAGACGGAACTGCAGGATATAGTTTTTCTGAAAGGAGTTTCAAGAAGTATACCACCCTTAGGCTGAAAAAAGGTTTCCTGGTGTCTAGCCGACATCGCTTCTTAGTAAATTTAAGTGAATGGGACCTGCTGCCAGATTGGAGCTTAAGGTATAGAAGTCGTTCATTAGCACACCACTTTACCCATTCAAAACATTAAAGGTTCCAAATAAATGACCTTCGAAACGACGGCGCCTAAGAAAGGAAAGATCGAGAGACATCAGGCGTGCTACGTACGGTTTCCCTCGCTGACTCTGCAGTACATGAAGGATTCGTGGATCACGTCGGGTGACCAATTTGTAGTAGACTGACCACTACAATAATGACCTTAGGAATGTTGGGTAAAAGACACAGGAGATGGAAGATTTATCGCGGTAGCCAAAAGGTGAACGAAGGTATAGCGGTATAAAGATGTTGATGGGTGACATGAACGCAAAAATGGGTCCAGACAACACAGGGAGAGAATCTGTGATGGGTACGCATGCCCTAGGTGAAATGAATGAGAACGGTGAACTTTTCGCAATTGTTTGCGCGCTAAACGATCTGGTCATCGGAGGCAGCATCTTTCAACACCGAAACATCCACAAGGTCACCTGAATTTCACCCGATGGTGTTACTGCCAATCAAATCGATCACCTATTGATTTCACGAAAATGGAGACATAGTCTCCTTGATACACGCGTAATGCGAGGTGCGGATGTTGCTTCAGACCACTACCTTCTAGTTGCCAAAATTAAAATCAAGTTATGAGCTTTTTACGAAACCGGCAGTCAGCCTAGTGTAAAGTATCACACACAGAAACTGAGGGAAGAGCGTACAAGAGAGATTTTCTCAATCTCACTGAAAAACAGTTTCGAATCGCTCAACAACTTAACCCCTGAACTCCAAATAAATGAACACTGAACCGCTCTGAAAGACTGTTGGCAAGACACTTGTAAGCATGTAATTGGCAGACGGGTAAAGAAAGACAAAGAGTGGATCTCGAGTGAGACTTCAACACTGATCAACTCGATAAGGCAGCTGAAACAACAGATCCTCCGGTGTAAGGACACCAAGCAAAGAAACCAACTGATCGAACAATACGGCTCCCTAAATAAAGACGGGAAACGGAATGCCAGCATTGACAAGAGCCAGTTCTATGAAATGCTGGCAACGGAGACGGAAAATGCAGCAGAAAAGAGAGACCTGAACACCGTCTACAACATTACCAGAACCTTATCAGGAAGAAAAATACCATACGGCAAAGTGATAAAGGACGGTGAAGGTTACCTTATCAGTCAGGAATCGGTGCAAAGAAAGCGATGGATGGAGCACTTCAAGGAACTTCTTAATCGTCCAGCGCCTACTTCAGTCCTTGACATCCCACCTGCAGCAAATTTGCTAGAAGTAAACACCGATCCCCCGGGTCGAAATGAGATCCTTTTTGCCTTAAAATCGCTGAAGAATGGCAAAGCACCGGGTTCAGTTGGGATTCCACGAGAAGCTCTGAAGGCTGATTTGGACACCTCGGCTGATATGTTACTTCCTCTGCTGCAGCATATCTAGTCAGCAAGACGGATCTCAAATGACTGGAAGAGAGGTCATCTGGTCAAACTTCGAAAGAAAGGGGATCTGAGGCTATTCAAAAACTGACGAGGTATCATGCTGCTCTCAGTCCCTAGTAAAATGCTTACACGCATCATCCTTCTGCGTTTGCGCGACGCTATCGATCAAGTGTTTCGGCCAGAGGAATTGGGATTCATAAAACAAAAGTCTGGTATCGACCAAATTGCAACCCTCCGCATAATAATTGAACAAAGCATTGAATGGCAATCGCCTCTTTGTCTCAACTTCATAGATTTTGAAAAAGCCTCCGACAGTGTGGACTGCCAATTCATATGGAAGATTTGCCACACTATGGAATCCCACCGCTGAACATGGACCTCAGAAAGCAGCTGTATGAAGGTGCCTCCTGTCAGGTAATTCACAACGGAAGACTTACCGATCCATTTGCAGTTGAGCCTGGCGTCCGGCAGGGATGCCTGTTGTCCCCAATGATTTTTTGTTGGTAATAGACTGGATAATGAAACAGACAGTAAAAGGTGAGAGGAATGGTATCGATTGGAAGGAATCCGAGCATTTGAAGGATCTAGAATACGCTGATGATGTCCGCTTGATATCACGTGACCCCCAACGTCTTTAGAGAAAGACCGATAGACTAACACCCTTTGCTTCATATGCAGGACTACGCGTAAACACCGAAAAAACAGAAGTCCTCCGTGTGCTAACTGATGAGCATCCATCCATCACCATCAATGGTTAAGCAGTCAAAGACGTCACGCAATTCGTCTACCTCGGCAGCATTGTTTCAATAAGTAGTAGCACGGACGAAGACATAGTCGCCAGAATCGGCTAAGCAAGAGACGCGTTCATAGCTTTGAAACCCATTTGGGAGTCGAAGATTCTATCAAAACCCACGAAACTCCGTATATTCAGAAGCAACGTCAAATCCGTGCTACTCTACGGATCGGAAACCTGGCGAGTGACAGCAAACTCTTCTGGGCGCTTGTAATCATTCCACAATAATTGCCTTCGTCGAATTATTGGGGTAAAATGGTCAGAAAAGATAAGGAATCAAGACCTGTGGCAGATTGCTGCTGAGGACCCGATCGCCCAGCAGATCAGTAGAAAATAGTGGAGATGGTTTGGGCACACCTTGCGGATACCTAATGATGACATCACGCGCCATGCTCTGGTATGGAACCCAATCGGGAAGAGACGGGTCGGACGTCCAAGGCTATCTTGGAAGCGCTCGTGTGAAGAGAAAATCCGCAAGTGTGGACTTAACTGGAACGACATCAAGCTGGCTGCTATGGACAGATCAAAATGGAGACATGTTGCCGAGGCCCTATGTTCCTCCAGGAACTCAAGGGACTAAGTCAAGTCAAGTCAAGCTTGTATAGCAATTAGTGCGAGTATACAGGCAAAACTTACCCCAGTTGCGGTCCAAACCCTGCTTAAGACTCGAGACGGAACTGCGGGATATAGTTTTTCTGAAAGAATTTTCGAGAAGTATACCACCCTAAGGCTGAAAAAGAGTATCCTGGTGTCTGACCGACATCGCTTCTTAGCACTTTTAGGTGAATGTGCCCTGCTGCCAGATCGAGGCTTAAGGTATAGAAGTCGTTCATTATCACAACATTTACCCTTTAAGACCTTAAAGGTTACAATTAAGTCACCTTCGAAACGACGGCGCATAAGAAAGAAAAGATCGAGAGACATCGGGCGTGCTACTTACGGTTTCCCTCACTGAACCTCAATCATGCGAGTTGCGAGGCGCTGTACGTTTTCAAGTAGAAGGATGTCATTTTTGTAGTGAGGACACCAGACCTGAACACGATATTCGAGAACTAACGTATGTTCAGTTCAGTTTGCACAGGACAGTATGTGGCTGACGAACCAATCGAGCGTCAAGAATTTCTTTCGGTGGAAAGCTGCAGAGAAGCACCCACCACTGCCAAAACATTTTTTGTTTTTGTCTCTTTGAAATCTTCCTTGTAGGATTATTCACATGCTGGTGCAGCACATGATTATGGAGCCATTCGAGAAAGGTGTCAGATTGCTGGGTGACTAGACCCGTGGGGACAGGCCAATCTATGTCTGGGAGGTTGAAATCACCCAAGATACGTACGCTGTGAGCTGAGTAAAACAAACAGTCGAGTGTCTAAATAAGCTGTGTAAACTCCTTTTGGGATGCACTGGGAGTGACGTATACACAAGCAATTGCGAGCGATGACTTGTAGCAAGTCAGGATAATCGTAACAACTTGGACGTTTTCAATGGCTAGAGATATCCGTGTACCCATGTTGTGCAAACCATACTCCATACTTCTTCTATCGCCCGATCTATCGCATTTTATGACGAGATACTTTTCATTCATGTTCACCGGCACCTCATCGATCGCAGACAGCCAGGTCTCAGAAAGCACAATAACCCTTGGGTGTAACTGAGCCACGCAGAGAGAAAGTTCAGTCCACTTATTCCTGATGCTGCATAAATTTGCATACAATACTTCGGCGCTGGTTATTCGTGCTTCTGAAATTAATCCTGTTTAGCCCTCGGTCGTAGCACCCGAGGAAGCTGCACGTATTTTTGGCGTGCTACTTAGAGCCGGAGCATCAGTTTCGGCAGCCTCTTGCGTTAACGTAACGGACCGTTGCCTGACAATTAAGACCGCATCCATAGAAGAGAAGCAACTACTGGAGTCATCTTCTCGGGTGGCATCGTCGATTGCGCTAAGACTATCAATGTCATCTGGGCCGGACAGCAAGACTAGTGGCGAAGTGCTGTTCGGTATGACCGTCTGTGACTGAATAGCGTTTTGCGCTGCATCCAGGTTAAGAATGACCGATGTTCTCATTGCTAAGGTCCCCCTATCGGAATCAGAAGAATTTTGCCGAATGGGACGGAGGGTTGTCGGGCTTCGCCTGAAGTTTATCTAGCGTTGAGTTTGCGATATGCTCAGCCCTATCCGGGAATGCATCCCGATCCGCCTGGTAATTAAATTTAACCAGGATTGGTCGAGGGAAGTTACCAAACCTCCATCTTCCTACTCGGTGGATTAGCACTGTGGAAGTAGAAGGCTTCAAACCCACCATTCCGAGAAGGTCGTTTATACACCTGCGATCAAGATCTCTGCGAGACTTGGATTCCTTAATAAACGGTTCCGCTCGGTTACAAACTAGTACATTTCCAGTTCCAGATTTTCGAGAAGAGGAATTGCCATGCAATGTTTCAATTTGCTAGCGCAAACTATTCAATTTCTGAATAATTTGGTCCAGCATAGGTGAACCGGCATCAATTGAATGTTGCCGTTTTCGTGTACCGACATTACTGGTCTTAGTACGCTTCTTGTAAGTTCCAGCTACATTTGACACCTTGGCAGTGGCAGCTTGCCTGGGTGGACGGGTTACTTGTTCGACTTTCCCCTTGGCTGCAGTTAATCTTGGTTCATTATTTGCAAGTTTTTTCAAAGTTCTCATTACACTGACCACCTTGGGAGGATGGTGTAACTGGCTAACTTTGTCAACTTTATCTTTGACTGCAGTTGTCCCCGGGGTCATTTTCGCACGCACAACAGATGCATAAGTTTCAGTGGGCACGACGTTCGACGAGCTGAGCAAGGTTTCACTATTTTGAAGTTTAACATTAATAGAAGCAGCGTCACTGGCAGCCTTATGGCAGCAGCTGTAATGCCACTGCAACTACTTTGCATAAATCGCATAGTGATATTTATGTATGCCAGACCAGATAGGGTAAGTCCAACGCTTGCAAGCTGTGCACTCAATGTTCCTGACCAATTTTTTGCAGCAACTGCCGTTGAGGCAAGTATTATTTGTACTCATCTGCTAGCGAGAAGTAAGAGTAACGTTAATGTACCAGAAAAATTATAGACTGATTTTATCACACGCGTAGTTGATCAGCACGAAATATAACGAACAATTCGATTTCATTTGACAGTAATTTCACAGGAAAGCGAAAATTCGGAATGATTTCTCAACAGAGCGTGGAAAGTAAAACCAAGTTGAACGTGTAGTGGACCAAAGAGAAATAGTCTAGCACTACACACAAAATGGCAAAAATTGAAAGAACTCATTAAAAGACCAAAGGAGCAAATGTCCAAATAAAGATCCAGAGAAGTCCAACGATAGCAAAATAATCCACACAGGAAAAGTCCAAGAAATGATGGAATCCAAGGTGCAGAAAGCGCTTAAATGTGGACGATCCGTTAATCACATTTCGGTACGCGGCGACCTCCGCAAACTTTGCAATCGCGGAAGAAGACAAATCTGAGTTCCAAATTGTATTAACCGCCAAAAAGTGTGTTGTACAAGCATTGATACAAATGAACTGTACATGGCCGGAAAAGGAATAATCATACACGGCCAAAAATTTAATGTACAAATAACTAAGATACAAAATGAATGCAGTTCGCTACAATACTCCCCCACCAGAGCGTTAGTTATGCTTGAAGTAAGGATAACATACGCTCGAAATGTTCATGTGGCCACATAATCACCAAGACGTTTGGGCCAATACGCATGTCTACCAGTTCGAGTTTGAACAGGGGTAGAAAGCTCGAAGGATTGAGATGAACATGGGGGGAGGTAGGCGGTTGTGATTGCGGAGTAATGAAGCTTAATGGAGTTGGCTGTTTAACCTCACGAAAGCTGGTTTTTGTGCACGAAATATGCTGTGATTGAAGGATCTTTATTTATAGAATACTCGCTCATGGTTGGGTGTTAAGTGAGTATTCCAAAAAAATAAGCCAAATATCGACAAATACGAAGTTATCGTAAATGCAAAAAATTGCTGTTTGTCCAGGCTCACCAATTATGTGGTAGACGGGCTCACCAATTATGTAGTGGACCAAAAAGTAATAGTCTAGCACTACACGCAAAATGGCAAAAATGGAAAGAACTCACTAAAAGACCAAAGGAGCAAATGTCCAAATGAAGATCCAGAGAAGTTCAACGATAGCAAAATAATCCACACAAGAAAAATCCAACAGATGATGGAACCCGAGGTGCAGAAAGCGCTAAAATGTGGACGATCCGTTAATCACATTTCCGGTACGCGGCGACCTCCGCAAACTTTGCAATCGCGGAAGAAGACAAAGTCTGAGTTCCAAATTGTATTACCGCCAAAAAGTGTGTTCTACGAGCATTGATACAAATGAACTGTACATGGCCGGAAAAGGAATAATCATACACGGCCAAAAATTTAATGTACAAATAACTAAGATACAAAATGAATGCAGTTCGCTACAATACTCCCCCACCAGAGCGTTAGTTATGCTTGAAGTAAGGATAACATACGCTCGAAATGTTCATGTGGCCACATAATCACCAAGACGTTTGGGCCAATTCGCATGTCTACCAGTTCGAGTTTGAACAGGGGTAGAAAGCCCGAAGGATTAAGATGAACATGGGGGGAAGGTAGGCGGTTGTGATTGCGGAGTAATGAAGCTTGGTGGAGTTGGCGGTTTAACCACACGAAAGCTGGTTTTGTGCACGGAATATGCTGTGATTGTAGGATCTTTATTAATAGAGGACTCGCTCATGGTGGAGTGGTAAGTGAGTATTCCAAAAAAATAAGCCAAAAATTGACAAATACGAAGTTATTGTAAATGCAAAAAATTGCAGTTTGTCCAGGCTCACCAATTATGTAGTGGACCAAAAAGTAATAGTCTAGCACTACACGCAAAATGGCAAAAATGGAAAGAACTCACTAAAAGACCAAAGGAGCAAATGTCCAAATAAAGATCCAGAGAAGTCCAACTATAGCAAAATAATCCACACAGGAAAAATCCAACAGATGATGGAACCCAAGGTGCAGAAATCGCTAAAATGTGGATGATCTGTTAATCACATTTCCGGTACGCGGCAAACTCCGCAAACTTTGCAATCGCGAAAGAAGACAAAGTCTGAGTTCCAAATTGTATTACCGCCAAAAAGTGTGTTGTACAAGCA
>JACCGJ010021352.1:0-25454 GCA_013407085.1 Atriophallophorus winterbourni | reverse complement strand
TCACCCAAAATATGGCGGGAATTTGTTCAATTTAGAAAATATTTTTTCACATTGTTACTCGCGAAATTAAAGCAATAATTTCTCCAATAATTGCTAATGCTGAAAACATTGAGTTGGCACCTTTCACATTTATTTTAATAAACAGCTTTTATGTTCTAGGTGATGCGGACCAACATAGCGAGCGTGCTTGCTTAAAGTAGTGCCAATGACGATCCAGCTCGACCGGCCGATCTTTGGAAAGGGAAACCGATAGAGTATCCCTAAATCTGGCTTTTGTCTCAGGCAGCGATAAAGCGTTTGTGTCTAGTTTGGGACGCTTTTGTTTGGGTTTGCCTCCGAATTGAAGGTTGATTGTTGCGCAAACTAAAGCGTGGTCAGAATCTACACTGGTGCTCCAGTATGATCTGCAGTTTTTGACACTACCTCGCCACCTGTAGCTTATCGCGATGTGGTCAAGCTGCGCCCAAGTACGTTGTGATGGGGATCGCCAGGTAGCTAGTTGGCGCTTGGAATGTCTAAAATTTGTGGAGACGAGAAAGAGGCGGTGGTCGTCACAGAAGGACAACAATCTCTCTCCATTGTCTGTACGGTCATCTGACATTCCATACTTCCCTCCAAGGAAGCGCTCAGAGTGCGCTATACATCCAACTCGGGCATTGAGATCGCCGGCAAGCACTACTATATCGCCTCTGCGTGCTTTCGTTAAGAGAGAACGAAGTTCTTCGTAGAATTCGTCCTTCACTTCATCTGCCCCACAGTTCGTGGGTGCGTAAGCCGAAATCACGAATAAGTTACGTCTCTCGTCGCTATGCTTGTTAACTCTGCTGTACCCCTGAAATCTCGCTGCGCACAGCCTTTTATTAACGAGTATCCAATCTAGGAAGGAGGTTCCCGCTTTCTGGCTTAGAATAATTCCAACACCTGCTAGGCCGACTGAGGAAGCAACGGGATCACTGGACACACGAAGGTAGAACCTACTCCCAAGAGGCATAGGAGAACTCAGTTGCAATACCGAATCCGTGTCGCGAAGACGGGTTTCCGATAGGCAACTTATGTCGATACCTAGTGTCTCTAGAGAGCGGGCTAGTCCAAGCTGTTGTTCTGGTTGTTGCAGGGTGCGGACATTAAACGACGCAAGCCTAATAGGGGCGCGCGGTTGGAGGAGAGCGTTGGGTATCGACACCTGTCTAAGGACAGTTGGCTGCGACGGAATGCGTCCTGCATTGATGGTCCGAAGTGCATCAGGGAGAGTGAAAGGATGACGTGTGCTTGCGAAGTGGGTTGCGGATAGTAGTAGACGGAGCTTGAGATTGTAGATTGCGTGAAGGCATTATCATTTTGTTGAACGTAGGCGAAATACTACCCGGTTGCCTAGGAGGTCCCACCACCAGAGACTTCACGCGTTGGCTTTACCCACAAGGCAGTGGAGCGAGAGAGGTTCGCACCTATCGGTGGCCGGCGAAGCGGTTCATACGCCCTTTTCTGGGAAATCTCCAGTTCGGAGCCCGATAACCCCGTTGATAAGTTGGTGACTGCAGATTTTGCCTGTGCACCATGCAATGTCATTGGATAGGACAAGGGGCAGTGACTTTTGAAGCGGCGAGTCACATCCGCCGCATCGTGATGTCATCATTGGATTTTTGTGGCTTTTTATAGGGAGAACGCTTGCCAGGCGAAAACCCACCACATCCTTAGACACCACCGCCGAACCGTTCGCTGAGCTCGGAGAACCGAGCCCACCCAGCTGGCACCACGTGGAGGTATTTCGGCAAGCCAGCCTTTTGTTTGTAAACCGAACGGTATACCATAACGAGAGGGTTCTGTTTATACTGTACGATGTTGGATATGCTATGGGTTATGCTTTTGATGTTAGGGTCAGGAGTGTGTATGGGCTAGGATACTACCGGTTCCTGGCTAAATTCCTTACCCTCTAAGCGGTGGGCCGAGACCGTGTTCGACTGACCTCTATTTATAGGTCTGCATGTTAACATTGACTCTGACGCTGCACGGAGAACAACATCCAGCATACAAGTAGCGGTTGTATGCCACTGTTGGGTAAGGCTGGTACGACTAACCTGTTCAATCACATACGTTCAAACCCATAACCATAGACAGAAATCCTCGTTTGCATGCATTTGGTGTGTGATGGAAATGCACGCAAATGAGCATTTTTGAACAACCAGTATAGTTCAAAGGGCCACAGAGATACAGAGCATCACATCAAGTCATTGTCACCTCAGCGCGACAGGGGAATACAATTGCAAAAAAATCGATATCTACATGGATTTTGATCACACTACGAATTGTCTTTTAACACTGACTTTAACAAACAACATAACAGTCAATGTAAACAAATACAGTTAGGCAATATTTGTTTTAACGTGTTGAGCCACTACAATCACCTAGAAAACGAAACGTGACCGCGAAACTCCTGGCCCATTGTGAAAATCAATATTACAAAAATCATTGTCCAGTCAGGACAAACGATGCCAATTCCGGCAGCATTCGCACACGTCGATCGATCAAGTAAAGCGGTCAGCTTAGGTGGTCGCGTGCCTGTCTGTAGCACGATCATGAAAGTCCGTGAAATATTTGTGGTAGCACACACAGGCGGGCGGGCGGGCGGTGAGTGCGAATGACGGCTCGACTGACACCGCTGTCGCAAGTTCGCATTGTATGAATTCTGGTGGTGGTGGTGGGCATGCTGAAATTCCGTTAAGGTGCGCGTTGCAAAGAAAAAAAAGCATCAGTTCACGATTATTATTTTATTTCGCTCTGAGAAGTGAACAGATAAAAAAGGCATATACAAAATCAGTCGAGCTCGATAATGACAGGCTGCTGCTTACAGTCAGTAGAACGTTGGATGCAAACACCAAGAATGTTCTTCAATTCCTTGTGTAATAATCCACGATGGCTGAATTGGAACGCCTAAAGAACAGCAAAGAAAAATAATATAACTGATACGTTACCGGAGGGTGAGCAAACGGAAGAACAAGTTATCGATAAACGTACTAAGACCCACGTTCCTTCGAAATTCGAGATGGTAGATAGATGATAAAATAATTAAAGGCCCATTGACCTCATTTTGGTAGCAAGCCTTAATTTTACAAGTTTGAACATGGACATAATACTGGCTAGGATCTAAAAATAATGCCGAGATTTCATTAAATACACGAGACAACCTAAAATTCAAGTCTCACTCCAAAGAGCGAATTATTCCGTAAATCTGCCAGTACTAATTTCGCATCTAGATTATCTGACTGATCGGCACGTGCGAGTTCGCATTGACGGAATATTGTCGAAAAGTATCGATGTCACGAGCGGGGTGCCTCAAGGTTCAGTACTCGGACCTATTCTTTTCCTCTTATATATAAATGATGTACCTGAAATAGTTCGATGCAAGCTCGTTCTTTTTGCAGATGACATTAAAATATGGAAGCAAATCCGATCTAATGAAGATTGTTTAATGCTGCAAAACGACTTGGATGTTCTGTATCGCTGGTATCTAGAGAATCAAATGCCTTTCAGCCTACGTAAATGTCATATGTTACAGCTTGGCCGTAACTGCGAATATACATACCATCTAGGCCACGATATCCTAAATTGGACCACCACTGAAAAGGACCTCGGAATTTGGATTACTAATAACCTGAAACCGAAAATGCATTGTAGAAAAGTGTTTAATCGGGCATGTGGTATATTAGGAATACTGAGAAGAATTTTCGGACGGTTCTCGTCCAAAACAATTCCTCGTATTTTAAATACTTACATCCATCCAACGATGGATTATTTGATCCCAGCCTGGGCACCGTGGTTGCGTAAAGACATCGAGATCCTGGATCGAATATACCACAAAGCTACAAAGTTAGTTGAAGGAATGCAGCGGGTCCCGTATCAAGAGCGAATGGCCATCCTTGGTTTGCGTGATTTTACACGAAGACGAATGAGGATCGACCTGATTCTGGCTTACAAGATACTGCGGATCGAAAACCATCCGCTTAGCGAACTAATAAAAGTAACCTCCCCTCGAAATACACGCAGTCACTCGTGTTGCCTCGAAATACCGCACTCAAGACTTGATTGTCGTCGCTATTTCTTCTCTGTGCGTATCTGCTTTCTATAGAATGCGCTACCGCAAGATGTTGTGAATGCAACGACAATTGATGTTTTCAAATCGAAATTGGATGCATACGTCAAACAAAACCCTGAATTTGGCCCGGTGTATTGAAGCAACATGAACCCAGAAAAATATTAACAATGTGATTTTGATTTAATTTTTCTTTTTGCAACAGTTGTCATCCAATGGTACGTGTGAAGCATTAGCTTTTTATCACCATAAAATCTTGATTCTTGAAAATACAACTGTCGTTTGTTGTTTGTCTGAGTAGAGGTGACGCTGGTTTCATGCGAGGTACTAGCAAGGAATCGAGTTTAAGTTCGACTTTTTAAAACATGATTCGAGGGTGACCATTCGCGTCTCTAATTTCGGTCCCTGATTGGTTGTTTCCACAGTTGCTGGTTCGTAGAGACCTCGTGAACTCCGTCTGCATTCGGAGCAGATATAGCAAACTCCACCGATAGAATCGTCTTTGATTACACTTATCGTTTCCTTCATCGAGTTCGTATCGCAGCTAGCGTGTATTTTTCATGAGCATACATGACAGGTCACAACACTTGCCTTCGCAGTTAGACCTTTCGTACAGCTTTTGCACTTTTGTTGTACGGCTTTCTGGGTAATCTTTTCGCATTTGTGTGCGGTCATGTTCCTGTGTCCACATTAGCGCGGCGAGACAATCATCACGTAGACAATGTAATATCGATCGATGGTTTTCGATGAGATGAAGTTGAAGCGTGAACAAATTAATGTTCAGATTTGCAAATCTAGGCAAAAATGATATCCACGATCGAGATGCAATGTTGAGAGACAGCACGAAGGATGTAGAATGCTGAGCTCTTTCATGTGGATGTAAAATTAACTATATGCGTTCAAGATTGCTTAATTTTGCATGCGTGAATGTAACTTGCACATTAATCCGAAATAGGTAAAATCAACGTGTTATCCTTCCGTAGAGCAAAGGTGAAATAATTCGACAGATTTTGACGGGTCGATCACGAAAATATTTTAATCACCCATTTAGGACTTAGAATCGAGCAGTGATTCGCTAAAGAGTCAGAGCCCAAACTTATTCCGGCCGCTTGTCAACTCGTTCAGGATTGCCGCGGATTTGATTACATCTAAAAGGGATGAAGCGAGCAAGATATTTTCAACATCTTGTACAGACGTTAGTACCAAACCCAGTAACCTGGATGGGTTCGTACGAGATGTGTTCGGATGTCCAAATAATCTGGTCAACGTCGCACGTGAGGCAGTTCTACCTAAGCTTTGGCAAAAATCATTTCGGTTTTTCCTGTCATCTGATTCGCGTTGCTTTAGCAAGGGCGATGTTGATTTGGTGAGATTACTACAAATTATCTTGACTCTTCGATTTTTGTCTCTTGGGGAAATTTCGTGTTAAAACTAATCTGTTTTTCGAGGGATGTGAGCAACACATCACTTTGGTCATCCATAAGCGCCTTGAGTGCTTGACCACGAATCACTATGTACTTCATTGTTTGACCATCGTGGTTTGTTGTACGAACCCTATGCAACAGTGTCATTCTAGTATTACCTTGTTCACCATTAACCCACAGTTTCAAAGCTCACTGAACCTAATCTTACTGTCTCCACCTGATGACGGCAGACAGCCAGAAACCGGTAGCGGAGTGTAATTTCGAGGGATGTGAGCAACACATCACTTTGATCTTCATTTTTGGCTTATTGATATCCTTCAATATTTTAACACTTCCATTCGGTTGACTACTGGTCTGCTGTACAGAATCATTGATGGTACCGAATTGTTGGAAGAGACTTTGATTTTATTTCTTGAGAAATCAATGTTTCTGCGGTAGTTACGGCTTCCCAGTAAGATTTTCAATTCACGTTGTTAAGGCCTTGTTTTGGACTGTCTTCTAACGCACAAATGATAGGAAGGACAATTACGTATTTTCAAGCTGTTTAAAATTCACTTGTAAAACGAGCATGCGTCTTGCCATAATTTAATCAAACTTTTTCAGCTTTTGATAAATCACTAGATACTTTCACTCGGTCTGGATTACATATATAATAGCTGCTTGGTAATTTGTCATCATTAGATTATAACGATTTGGCACAGTTTGCATGAATAGGAATGCCATGACCGTGAAACGAGAGAAGGAGTAGCTTTGTAATATAGCCAAGATCTACTGTGCCGTGAGATTACGGATCCAGACATCGCGTAACGGGATACACTTTGGTGACCTGGCGGAGACTGTGTTTTGGAAGTAGTATATAGCCGACCATCTACACAGGAAACTTACAATCCGATCCCCGCTCGTCTGAATTCGCATGCTTAATTCCAGGTTAACTTGTGGGTTGTTAATTATGAGTGATTCCAATTTACTAGATCCGCAGAACAGTATCATTTATCCAGAACACCCACTCGAACAAGCATTTAGTGAGTTGTTAGACGATATTCCTCTTTATAACCACATTGCATGTAATACCCGATACTGCGAAACTGATGAACCTTCACTCCTAGATATTGTTGTGACAAACAATGAACACGAAATTTATAGAGTTGCTTATGATCGTTCACTGAGACTAAGTTGTCACGTCATCATCTAGTTTGACTATCTGTTTGAAGCTGCAAGAACAAACAGTTAGACGGATCAACATTATGGCTTAGAGTGATACCCTCATAAATGCGATTAAATGCCAACCAGTAACCAGCAATGCACATGAGTTTTGGTTATGGCTAATATCGAATCTCAAGAATTCAATCAAAGTAAGCTCCGTATTTGTCCTCAGGAACATAAGAAAAAACCTCGAGTTTAAACTAAGAAGCCGAACTCGTAATTGGTTAAAGGAACGAAAGATTTATTGGCGACAGCATGATGTTAGAATTTTGCATTTTTGATCTACCGCAAATACCGACACATGGGTTCTTTTCTTCCACTGTATACTCCAGGATTTCGTTGCGAGATTTTATTGATATGAAAAGTCAGGATCGCGACCGATTTGCATGATCTTAGACTTTTGCATATTCAAAGGCGTGTCGGCGATGTCAAGTGACTGGTAGCCTTTGGACCGCCTAGAAGAATTAGTGTGTTCGTAAATTTTTCCATGAACACTAAAAGTGTTGGGTTGTGTGGTGAACCAACTGTGTAACCGCTGTAAGTTTCAAGATTTCGGAACCTATAATCGTACAGACCTTGAACTATAATGCTAGTTTATGTCGCCTTTTATTCACAAAAGTGTGTGGCTTGATTCCTATTTGTTAATGCAGACGAGAGTGAGACGTTTTGAAACCATTTGCTTTGTGACCATTGGTTTTGAATATGAGGATTCTTCGTTCAGGCGAGCAAACAACTTGAGCTCTGCATTTTTTCTTTTCAGGGGTGTTTCAGGCATACATGCTTTTACTCAGGCGGTGTCTTAATGTAAAGAGCGGTATCCAAGACTCACAGCGAATTTATAACAGACGAGATTTCGCGTGGAATGATCTGCGAAGCTATTTATTTAATCTGTTTGGCATTACCGACTGTTATCCGATTTTAAGAAAGCTATACGTACTAAATTAGAGTTCTGATCTGTGAACAGAGGCTTTACTGGTGATTTCAACGTGTACAGGCTGTTTTCCAAGCCCAACGCCGTCCACGTCGAATTGCTGGACACTAGTTAAATCAAACAAATCTTCGTTCGGCTTGTCCATACGACATGACACCCGCAGCATTTCAATAGGCTTTTTAGTGAGACGACCAACTAGACTTTGTGGTTAGAGTGCTACCCAATAACATTCCCTATTCTGACTAATACCCTTGGTCTGACGAAGCTTTTGTGTCAGAAGTGAAACGTTACACACAATTGCTCTAGGCGATTGTTTTCACGTTTTTCTATGAATATGACTACTCATACTCAATCATCTTTTGAAATATATTGTGGTTCGTTCGACAATTTTTACACTTTTTGATTTCGCCTTGTATGATTTGATCATGTTGGAGCGATATCAGCTCCAATGTCAATGATTTGACACCGTTTGCAGAACACGTGTGGGAGCAGTTGTCACACGTAGCAGATTTGAACTTACCGCTCCCTACTTTCTCACAGAAGATGACAATTTGCGCAAAGCAGATGAAATTGTAAGCCACTGCTAGATAAGATTTGCGCAACCAACCTGTTCATTACCTGTTCCGACACACATATAGTTGGGGTTAACCACAAGGTTTTCAACAAAAAACCTCCTTCGCTTGTATTTTATCAAACACGCCACACGACCGGTTTCGTGTGTTTGCAAACATCAGGTAGAGACAATAGGATCAGGATCTATATGCATTGAAAAAGTAGATGAATTTTTAACAAGATATGAAGTTGCAAGCTGATGTTTGATAACGATTGTGCTAGTATCCTGTTTTCGTTATTATTTTCAGTCCAAGTCGAAGCTATTCTTAATAGGTGTGTGATGAAAATACATGCAATTCAGGATTTTTGTTCAAGCCTTTGAGTTTACCTCAATCTATGTGTGAGAATATGTGATTGAACTGGTTAATTTTACCAAACTTATGAAGCAGTGGCTTCCAAGTTCATATGTTGTTTACAATTTCTCCACGCGGATCTTGAAACTTCTGTCTATACCATATTAGTACACACCAAAGGAAACCGGTCGTTGGGTTTTTGACGGAAATGCGTGCAAATGAAGATATTCGTAACAGCACAGTTTGGTTGGTGTGCTAATACGTGGAATTTGCGCGAAGAGTTGATGTCTAGATTCAAGATTCAAGATTCAAGATTTATGGTTAAAAAAGCAAATTGCTGTACAGTACCATAGGATATACGTATAAATAATTAAAAAAAATCGTTACTTGTATGATCATATCCGTGTTCTTCATAGGTGGAGCAAAAATAATCTTCAATGGCGACACAGACTGAGGGAAAAGAATCTTTGGAGGGACGGTAGTTCCGTGCGTATAAAAATATAGACATCAATAGGTAGGGGCCAACGCAGTAGTTCTCAACATATGATTTCGTAACCTTTGTTTAAAGATGTGCTCGTTCGCTGAGGTAACAATATTTGTCGGCAAGCTATTCCACAAGAAACATACACGAGCAGGGAAGAAGTGACGACGACAACTCGATCGTGAGTGTGGGATTTGAAGAGTCAAAGGGTGGCTGCGTGTGGGGACAACCGAACCAAACTGGAAGAGGTGTTTGAGAGGGTGGGATTTCGTGTAGATGATTCGATATGTCAGAGTGAGGTCGTGTAGGATACGCCTGCGCTCGAGGGTGCACAGTCCAAGTCTGGTCAGTCGCTGCTCAAAAGGTAAATTATTCAATCCGGTAACCAGTTTGGTTGTCTTGTGATGAATTCGTTCGAGGAGCGAGATGTTTTTCTCCATCCATGGCGTCCAAGCTTGTACAGCGTCGTCAACGACAGGATGTATGTAAGTGTTAGGTAATTTCGCGAATTAGTGTGGTGGGAAACGTCCGAAAATGCGTTTCAGTAAACCTAACAAGCTGCACGCACGCTTGTAGACGGCTTCGCAAGAATATTCCTTCGCCGGCTTTAGCAATGAATTCTCAGTCTCCGGTTCAGAATATGGGTATAAATTTGCTGTTTTGATCTAAGGGCAGAAACACAAAAATGATTTAAATAAACGAATAAGCAACAGAAAATCCATGGGTGAATAACATTATAAAAGACACATCACAGATTTGTTATTCTTGTATCAGTAGGTCCGTCATAGCAAAAGATTAGATGAATAGATTGATATCATACCGATTGGATGAGAAGTATGAACGATATATCCGAAATTGTTGGGGCTAAGCCACGCGTTACGTATGTGCACTTAGTAGGAGCAGTTAAATAGTAAGTGGATTATATGGATTATATATAAAAATTCCTATGAGTAGCGAATTTCTAGAATTGATTAAAACACCATCGTGTCTGGGCGAATTTAATTAGACGTTATCTTCATACGCAGAATAATGAATGCAGCTTGTACTAACTACAGTAAAGCCACCAGTGCTTGTTTTCAAAGTTGACTAAGAGTGTTGTCGTAAGATGATCTCCACAGCCGACGACATACACAAACTGCCACGAGATATCTATAGATAACAAAATGCCATTGAATGCCACTATATGCAGCTTATTATCGCTGAACACCAAGTTGAACAAAGAATATTATACGGTTCAACTGTCATTGAACCGCCTATTCAGGCAATATTCAGTCTGACTTAAAAAATATTACGCAATTTCGACTCGCCTCCAGCACGGGTCTTCACAAAAGAGCCTAGCCTAGTTTGACGCACATAAAATCGATAAATTTTTTCAACATATATCCGCCCTTATATCGAATATTCTATACCAGAATACCCCACAGGTTTCAGTACTCGGTTCAGTACTGTTCTTAATATATAAATATCATCTACCGAATCTGATGCGATGTAAACATGTTCCTTCCGGCGACGATGTAAACATTTGTACGAAGGTCAACTCTTTTTCAAGGATTCAAGAATTCAAGGATTTATGGTTAAAAAAGTTAATACTTTACAACACCACAGGATTACGGTATGAATAAATACACGAAAATTACAATAGTATAAGAGCAATAGAGAATATCAAAAGTAAGGCTCACGAATGATGTCCATTTGCAAGTGCAAGTCCAATTTCGCTTTAAAAATCGCCAGACAAGGAGAGTCGACCACATGTTTGGGTAGGGAATTCCAAAGAAATATAGCACGTACGACGAAAAAATGGCGCCGACAATCAATACCGGAACTTGGAAGGTAAACGTATAAGGTATCTCCGCGGGTCACTTTTCCATCACACACAGCAAACAAGTGTCTTAGTGGATGTCCTTTGGTAGACACAATTCTATATGTCAGAATAATATCGCGTCGTATCCACCTTTGGGTAAAGTCACACAGACCCAGACGTCGCAATCTTTCGGTATACGGGACATTGCGAAGACCCATCACTAACTTCGATATGATAGATTATACCAAAGAGTGCAATATCTTTTCTCAGCCAAGAAGCCCAGACCTGTACCGCATACTCCAACGTAGGGCGAATGTAGACATTCATTATCCTTGGTAACGTTACCAGAGTGAATCTTCTAAATATCGTTCGAACTATACATAACAACCGTCGATATATATTCTGGTAGTGCACTGTGCTCTTCAGGTTCCCGCTAATCTACACTCCAAGATCTTTTTCTAACGAGCTCCATGCTTGGTTTTCAGTTCCCAATCGATATGTCCAAGGAACATTCTTGCCAAGATGGAGCATCTTACGTTTCTGTATGTTGAATGACATGTCATTCATGGTCGCCGAATTCGTCACGCTGTCCAAATCCATTTGTAGTTTCTCACAATCCTCTACAGAACTAATTGGCGTCCAAATGTTCATATTATCCGCGAACAAGACCATTTTGGACAGAAAGAGGAGCGGGCCCAGCACAGATCCTTGTGGGACTCGTTTTGATCGTTTGGGATAGCACTCCGCTAACTTTAACTCGGGCGTCGCGATCTGAATGGTAGTCACGCAACCATTAGAGGAGTGGTTCACATATTCCTTAACGCATCAGTTTTTGAAGAAGCAAATGATGATTGACTCCGTCAAGAACTTCTATTCAACTTCTTCGTCCAGTCGTCTAATGCTATGGGAAGATTTGTGAGACAAGATCGGTGAGATCAAAATCCATGCTGTGCTGGCGAAAACAAGTTATGCGATTTAATGTGAGCAACCATTCTTTTCGAGACTATACGTTCCGTGACCTTAGAAAAGTGTGAAGGGACGATAATTTGCAGCGTCAGATCGGCAGCCGCCTTTAAAGATAGGTGTTATCACGCCTTGATTCCAATCTTTTGGTTCCACTCCATTGGGCAACGAATAGTTAAACAGGCTGGAAATCCGTTCACAAAGCTGACGGTGACAGAACCTGAGAACATCCAGTGAAATGCTATCAGCTACTGGGGATTTTCTTACATTCAGTTTCAGCAAATGACTTGTGACAATCACAGGATTTATCGAAATGAAGAAGAAGAAGAAAAATGGCTTTATTCGAGTACACGAATTTTCTGCGATACTATTAATTCGACCACACGAAATAAAATGTACATTTAAAAAAAAAGACATGTCAACTATCGCACACTGTTTCGATTCCTGTTTCGATTGAATACTCAGAACGTTCCACTAAAACCATTAGCACAAACACTTTAGAATAGTAAATTGACAGAGCATTTACGGTTTCCAACTCTGTTTCACCATTCTGAATGGGAAAAATACCTGGTTTGACGTTTGCTTTCGCGTTCATGATTTTGTACAGTAACTTAGGGTTGCGTTCCATTTTTGACAGGAGCATCAATTGGTGCGCTTCCTTATCCTCTCGAACAAGTGCAGTCACTTTGTTGCGTAACATACAGAAATGTTGCCAGGAAGTAGAAGTATTGTTAACCGTATGCTGCATCCACGCTGCTCGCTTCAGTGCTATTCACTTTTTTGTTCTGATGCGAGTTCTCGTCTATCTTCAGTTTCAGAAAACCAACAAGTTTGCTCCATTCCGAGTCAGGGCTTATGTTATCCATCTGAAACTGCGGAATCTGCATGAGCGATTTACTCAGGGCCAGTTTATCCACCCGTCGAACCAACTCATTCGGAGCAAGCGATTGCTGAGTACCGCAAACATAGTCGAACACAAGCACTGAATGGTCACTAAGACCCAGCGGAGCCTGGAATTCGATCGCTTTGATAGATTGTTCTTCCGATGGTAACACGAAATCCAAGACAGAGGTGAGATCAGAACCTCTTCTCCTGGTGCATTCGTGAACATGGTTGTATAACGGGACTGAATATAGTACCCCTCTAAATAAGTATTCTAGCGTTTGTGGGGAGTGATCGTCCCTGAGATAAAGGGGGGACAGATTAGAATCACCAATAATAAGTGTCGTTACTTGCTGTGTGCGAGTCAAGCGCTAAAGCACTTCGATCAACCTTTCGTTGTACGATTCCGTAAATGAAGGGGACCGGTAGACCACACCAATAATGCAAACTTCATCAGACATCAGCGTTAAAGTAGACCAAAGTGTAACCTCAAGCGGGAAATTTGTTGAGTTTATTGAATGGCACTGGAGTCGATTATGATAATAAAGAGCAACACCACCACCACTTCTCTCTCGATCATTCTTTATCAAACTCATATTTCGAATTGATATCTCCGTTTCAAGCAATTGGAAACAATACCATGTTTCTGTAATGGCGATAATGTCAGGTGAGTAGCGCGAACATATCTCGGTTAACTCAGCTAATTAGTTCGGAAGACTTTGCGCATTTGTATGAAAAAATCTTATAAAGTTTGTGGTGTTCAAATCATGAAAAGTTATCAGAGGGCATACTCTGTTAGAGTCGGAATGCTCAAGTCTTTTGGAGCTATCGCATGACATTTGTTTGTGGGTCGGTACTATCCGTTTGCTTGCTTCCGGCTATTACTCTTGGCAAGCTCAACTTGACGTTTTGGGGTAGGATTTTTCTATTAGCTTTCAATTCACGTTTGATAGTATCGGTCATTCCGGTTGTGAAGAAGGTTGGCTTTAAAGGGCTAGGACCTTGCCCTTTATAGTTGGCCGACCGCGGTATCCTAAAAACATCTACAAGTATGGCATTTTTTATACCGATTGTTTCGGCTACATATTTCCAGTGTTTATGATCGTGCTCAGACTTTTCTTAAAATGGTACGTCAGCAGCATCTTCCGGAACGCCTAGAATTAAAATACTTCTCGGATTACTTTCTTTTCGAAATTTTTGTGACGACTTTTGCTCCCACCATGGTAAGTCTGCATGGATACGACATGTAGTCTCTGGAACACCTCTAAGAAAGTAAGCATTTAAGAGTAAGTTTTCCACGTCCTCCGTAGATTGCAGCGTTAATCCTAAAAGGCAAGGATCATCCTTGTGAGGAGAATTCAGGTGGCGATTTAATCGAACTATTGATGAGGGAGTAACTCCGGCCAGTCTCATATGACTACAGAGTTTATGCGACTCAGCTAAGTCATGTTTTTGCCTATCTGCGAACAGAGTTTCCTGCGACTCGGTCCCGTTTGTACATATAACACTAAGGTTTACACCCTCGGATTTTGTTTTATAATTTGAGTAAGTCATATATGTAATGGTTTTTTTGAGTTCTTTCTCGTCTCCGTTAAGTCGAGGAGTCACGGATCCCACGTAACACTTCCCCGTTTTAGTCACCATCTGCGCGGCTATCTGGGCAAATGTGGGCCTGTTCAATCATGTTGCATTTTCTACAGGCTTGTTATAACTGTGGAGTGTTGCACTGATCCAGCAGTCAGTCATAAAACACAACCGAACTCAAACTCGTGTATTGGCCGAATGAATGAATAACACAAAGTTGTACAGTGAATGATAATCACAATATGCACACTATCGATCTTGATTGATGATTAATCGATAGTTCGTTCACTGCCAATAATCGATTCACGATTAACGATCAATGTGGTGCACGCGAGGCATGGCGCGTTTGCTGCTCCGCAGCAAGGCTCTTCGGCCGTAACCTCTAAGTCGGGTGACAATGGTGCTTTCATGACTTTGTTTATCAATTCAATCAGTTTTTGCATACTGGATTCCAGTCCATTTAGACGCGTCTCAATTTCATTCTCAGGGATTTTCGCCTCCGAGAATGACGCAGTTTTTAGGCCTCGCAAGGTTGGCAAACTTAACAAACACCGGGATAAACATCTCCGATACTAAATCCGAGGTTAGCGATTTGTCGCTTTTAGCATGAACTTTCGACAATCAATCGTAACACGTGACAGACCTCGCCTTATGACTTATTGACTTTTGGCAAACCGTACACACGCAGCTCGGTGCGTTTTGATTCCATTTCAGGGTCATTCGTTCAGGGTTGTGTGCTGTACAGTTCGATGGTGTGTGCACAGGCAGTGGTTCTGTCGAGCGATCGATGATGAATATCGCGAGCGCGACGAAAAGAGTTGTTCACTAATAAGAGCAAAATCAGAATTGATTCCGGCGATACGCTTCGGTAGTTGATCGCACGATGTTAAATATATAACCAGTCGACGGCGGAGAATAAGAGCTTTCCAATGACCTCCGATATTTTTGGATATTACTTTCTTAGTTTTCATCCGATCGGTTTGATTTTTGCATATCTATCTGAAAGCTTGCTACGTCGGATCTATTCTTACAAGAATCATCCAACTGCGGCAACCGTGGATTTTTCTACAGTTCGTTCGTTTATTTGAATCACGTTTGTGTTTCTGCTGTTTGATTAACACATCGGTGTTTACCAATTTCTGGAAATACTCGGAGAAATACACAACGTGAAATCAAATTCATGCCAAAAATCTCAAAGGGAATCTAGCAAATTAGCGGCTAAATTGGGTGACGAAATATCCCTACAACTTTCCGTCAACTCCGCACAATACCACACAAGCCAACCTCAGCCGTATCGATTTTTGTGCTCTGATTTGTACTTTTGATTGACCGCGTTAACATGAAACGATCTGATGTTCGCGAAACGTGCGTCGTCTGCATGAAAGTCGTCAGTGGTAAGGTCAAATCTGTCACGCGTCGAAACTGTTCCCACACATGTCACGCAAAATGTGACACATCATTGACCCCGGAAGCGTTATCGATCCTGAATGATGAAAACATGCCTGGTGTATGCTACGTGTGCAAAAGTTGTCGAGCTAAACCAAACGCAGATTTAACTGCTCGAACAAGTGTTGCGCAAAGCAACCTGGATGATCAGATGCTGAGCTTAGAGCTTATCATGCAAACGTTGAAGACATCGGTAGAGAATCTGGTCACCGCTCAGAATTCTCATTTTGCCAGTATATTGTTCGATAAATCGGAAACCACTGACGTTAATACCGGTCAGATAAATGCTAAATCTTCGAAAATCTTTCAACACGAATTTTCAGCTGTTGCAAATGTTCCAGGGTGTCTTGAGCAGCGTTCTTTTCACCAAAAGGCCACCTTTACAAATGCGACTGTTAAAGGCCTGTCTGTCCAAAACACCCCTGGTCCGCAAAAAGATACGAAGCCAAAGCCACCTGCTCACCCGACGGATCAGCGAAAAAACTCAGGTTCAAAACCAAAAGTCATGGTGCAAAATAATCCCAAAGTGGACATGATAGTTATTCGATCTAAGGCAGTTGAAACGTCCGGCAACCAGCAAAAGCGCCAAACAGACAATGTGCATACAGTCCATGGACTAAGCGTGATTTGCACCAACGTAAAGGAAACGAGTGCCTCCTTACTAGGGGATAGGCTAAAGCACGATAAAGAAGAATGGAAAAGGTTGTGCAACAACATGGACTTAGAGCCAGTTGCACCAATATCATTGATACGACTAAGTCGTAAACCTACTTCTTCAAATCTGGACCAGCCAAGATTGCTTAGATTCACGGTTTAGTTTGAAAGGGATCTCGAAAATTTCTCACTATCCTCCATTCTCCTGCGTAATGGGCGTTCAAAGACCACTGCAAGGATCTTCGCTGATATGCCCTGGTGGGAAAGGGCCCGAAAGGACCAGCAACAAGACCAAACGAAACAGAGGGATGATCGAAGTATAATCCTTTTGGGAGTTCCAGAAGCTGATGAAGCAACTGATAAAGCGGTGCAGCGCAAACACGATCAGTTACAATGGAGATTACTCAGTGATATACTTGGTTTGCATGATGTAGCTGTGACGGGCACGTTCCGCATCCCCAAATCTCCGGATTATAAGGCCATCAGTCCTAAGCCCCTTAAAATAACGTTCTTGCGTAATGATATGTTGAACACGGTCAAAACTCTTTGGGAAAATGGCCGCACAATAATCCCGAGAGAAATTAGACTAGGTGTATCGCAACACCATTTTGGAAAGATACATGCACCACTAAGTTCAATAGAAACACTACCAAGTCAACCAGTTGTTGACGTGTCAGAAACAATTTCAGCCGATACGATAAATCACTGTATTCCAACAGTACAACCTCAAAACAATCAATCATCCCTGCAAGCAAAAAACCTTCAGTTGCCGACTCTGGAGTAGTCGGTCTAACATATATTCTGCACTCCGCTAGCCTTCTTCCCCACACCCAAACCTTATTGAGAAAAACAACTATGAAATGCATCTACACTAACGCACAATGTCTCGTAAACAAAATCGGTGAACTGTGTGCAGTTTTTTCTGAGATGTTCACCGGGCATCATCGCCGTGACAGAAACGTGGCTACAGACTCAGAAAACAAATAGTGAACTAGAATTACCAGGAATGTCACTTATTCGTCATGACTGTGAAACCAGAGGATGAGGATTAGCTTTGTATTATAGCCAAAATCTTCCGTGATATTACGGATCCAGACACCGGGTTACTGGATACACTCTGGTGCTCAATCCAACTAGCTAACGCCGAAGACTGTGTTTTGGGAGTAGTATATCGCCCACCGTCTGCACAGGAAACTTACAATCTGGCCCTACTGGATAAAATTCGCATGGTTACTTCCTAATACACTTGTGGATTTTTGATTATGGGTGACTTCAATTTACCGAATCTGCAGAGCAGTACTATTTACCCAGAACACTCCCTCGAGCGCGCATTCAGTGAGTTGTTTGACGATATTCCTCTTTATAACCACATTACATGTAATACCCAATACCGCGGAAACGATTTACCCTCACTCTTAGATCTCGTTCTGACAATCAATGAAAACGACATTGATAACGTTGCTTACGAAAGTCCACTGGGACTAAGTGATCACGTCGTCATCCAGTTTGACTATCTGTTTGAAGCTGTAAGAACAAATGATGCCCGTAAGGCGGATCAACACTTTGGCGTTGAGTGATGCTCTGAAAAACAAGTTTAACTTGCAACCGGAAACCAGCGACGTACATGAGTTTTGGATATGGCTGGTATCTAATCCCTGAAGTTCAATCGAAGTGAGCGCCAAATTTGTCCTCAGCAACTCAAGAAAAAACTTTGAATTTAAATTAAGAAGCCGAATTCCTAAGTGGTTAACGGTACGAAACATTGCTTGGCGACACCATCAGCAAAACCCATCATCAGAGAGCTGGGAAACATTCCGTTTACTGCGGAACAAAGTAAACAAATTTGTCATCCAATACAAGTTGTGCTTCCAAGATTTGATATCAAGCATGATGGAGCGAAACCCCAAAATACTATATCGTATGGTTAACGATCAAGCTAAGGTAAAACCCGGAGTAGCGTCCCTGAACACATCAGCTGGACCAACAACAACTGCAGCAGAAACTGCTGATGCTATAGCCACGTTTTATTCATCGGTATTCAACCCGATAGAACATGCAATGAACAGCCCAAATCCAACACTTTCAAACACGGTTGCCCTAAGTGAAATAAGTGTCACTGAGAAACGCGTCCTCCAAGGTTTATTTAATCTTAAAACCGGAAAGTCTCCTGGGGCCGACGGAATAACCCCGAAAATATTGAAGCAATTTGCGAGTTTGGTATACAAACCACTCACTTATCTGTTCGAGCAAACACTGGCAAGTGGAGTGATTCCTACAGATTGGAAACGAGGAATAATTTCTCCAATTTACAAAGGTGGAAATCGCTCCGATGTTTCCAATTACCGACCCGTTACTCTGTTATCAGTGATTTCAAAATTACTTGAGCGACTCATTGTTGACGATCTAATGAAACATTTCGAGAATAATCAGTTGCTTTCGAGGAACCAGTATGGATTCAGACGAAATTATTCCTGTTTGTCTAATTTACTGGTAACGCTAGATGACTGGACAAAATCGGTAGATAAAGGACAAGCAATACACGCGTGCTACTTAGATATATCAAAAGCATTCCCTACTACTGCAGAAGCCTAAAAGGCTTGGAATCACTGGAAAGTTGTTGAATTGGCTAAATGACTACCTAACAAATCGCACTAACCAAGTACCTGTTGATGATGCATTATCCAAACCAATCGCAGCAACTAGTAGAGTTCCCCAAGGTTCGTTCCTTGTTCCGATCCTCTTTCTGGTTTATGTCAATGAAATAGTAAAAATTGATCGATGTAACATTTCGTTATTTACGGACGACATAAACATATGGCGCAGCATTCGTAGTCCAGAAGACTGTCTGCTATTACAAAAGGATCTTCATACGCTTCACAGCTGGTCGTTAAAGAACAAACTGCCGTTAAACTTCAACAAATGCAGGATCATGAATGTGGGCAATCGAGTAGAGTTCACATATCACATAGGTTCGCATGTCCATGAAAATTGCAGTGAAAAAAAGATTTGGGTGTCTGGATATGCTCCAGTTTAAAAACATTACTTCAAACAAATACTGCCTTTAAAAAAGCAACACGTGTTCTAAATCTAATCAAACGGGTATTTGGGAAATTTTCGCCCAAATATTCTCAAGGATCATGAATACATATGGAGACCTGTCATGGGATACGGTGTGCAGTCATGGTCTCCGTGGCTCAAGATAAATGTGGAACTTATGCAGCGAATATATCCCCGCTCAACAAATCTAGTTCTCAGCATCCGAAACAAACCATATAAAGAAAGGATAGCTCAAATGAATCTGTTCGATTTTCATATCGACGAATCAGAGGAGACCTTATCTCACTTTACAAAACATTCCATTCCCCGAACCATCCCTTACAGGATTTATTCACGCGAAGGGATACGAGAAATTATCGGACCCATGAATATGTGCTGGTCATACCCCATTCCCACCTGAACTGTAGAAGTTATTTTTACTCTACCCGTGTCTGTTTTTCTTGGAAGAGTTTATCTTCAATCGTTGCTCACTCCACTAGCTTGCATGACTTTAAAACGAAATTAGACGGATTTTTATTGCATTATTCGTTTCCAGAACACTTATATACTGTTTAATCTATGTTCTTATATTGTTCATACACTTAAATTTCAATTTTTACCATCCTATGGTTGTTGTTAAGCTTGTTGCTCTTTAGACCATTAAAACCTTGAATTACCTTGAATTACCTTGAAGTTAACCCCTTTAAGGACTTGACGTGTATTAACAGGGATGCACGCGTAGATCCCATATGGAAAAATCACTAGAAATCCAAAATTGCTCGTGTTGTCGATTATCGCTACGAGAGTGGTATATCCTGAAAGCTGACTTCGAGCGGAGTCCAAAGTATTATATATCCACGTACGTGTAAGTATAAGAACTGTATATCCTGATAATTAGGAGCTCATAACGACGACCGCACGGCACTCAGAACTCAGAACTCAGAAAATTTTATGGTAGAAAAAGCATTAAGCTTAACAATAACCATAGGATGACAAGGTATATGGAATATATAAAAATATATAAAAAAATGTCTCAAAAATTAATAGGGACAGTCACATACCGCATGGTTCGTCATAAACTCATCGAGTTTGGAAGCAAAAACCTCAACAGATTCTGATCGTATTATACTCTGTTGGAGATTGCCTAGTTTTATAAGCAGACTTAAATAAGCTGCACCAGTGGTCAATTCAAAAATGGATGCCCTTGAACTTGCGCAAGTGCGAAATGTTGCAAGTTTGGAAACCATTCCCTTTCTCATAATACATGGCAGTCATTCACTTGAGTGGAGTATATTGCAGAAAGATCTCGGTACATGGGTGTTCGAAACTTTGAAAAACAGCTTGCAATTTGACACCGCCTACAAACATACATGCAGCGTACTCGGCTTAATCTGACTAATTTTCGAACGTTTGCTACCACACTCATAGACAAAGATACTCAATACATAGATACCTCCAGTTGTGGACTATACAGTACAAGCTTAGACGCCATGGATTCAAAAACGCACCTCGATCCTCGAAAGGATTTATCAAAAAGCAAATGATTGGTAACTGGATTGCAGCGACTGACTAGACTTTGATTGTGCATCCTCGAGTGCAGACACTTCCGAGCTGACCTAATCCTGACATACAGAATAATCCATACAGGGTCGTATCCACTCAAACACCTATTCACTATTGGTACCAATCTCCCGACCCTCATTCAAAACCTCGCTCATCAAATCACACATTCCCGATTAAACTGTCTCCGCAACGTTTACGCATTCCATGTATGCTTTTTGTGGAACAGCTTAGTCCCATAAATTGTTTCCTAATCAAACGAAATTATATTCAAGCAAACGCTACGATCATTTTATGTCGAATAATATGGAGTTGGCCCAAGTTTACTGAAATCCCATAGCGATTACTTCGTACACACATAGTAGGTGAAATTTCAAATAAGATGTCAAACGTATGTTTTAATATAAATGTGTATAGATAGGATATTTTATTATACATTGATGGCGGAACGTAAGAGATTGAACAAAATAAACTAACAAGCTATAATAATGTTCACTATTCCTACGGCCAATACTTCGAGGCATGTGGATCGTAATCGTATTGTCCCTACCTGATAAGCACAAAATACACGAAATCAGTTGTGGGATGCGTGTGACGAAAATTCGTTTAAATGATAAAACATAAATAACGTTTAAAAACATGCTGCTGCTGAATTAAATCTTCATTTTTTGTTTATTCACCGAGATGGCAAATTCGGTTAAAGTTGTTTCGTCACCAAAGTAGAATACGTCATCAAAATATATTCGCGAGAAATGAACGTGTCTTGATGTTTACAGCCTTGGTACCATATCTTCCGCTGTCTGTTTTGTTAGCTGTATGATTGTCGTGATCAGTAGGCAAACAAATCCAGTTTTACTACCTATGTTATTTGTAATTCGCATATTATTCTGTTTTTTTGTAAAACTATTTGCTTATTAGACCATAAAATTGAATTGAACTGAATTGAAAATCTCACTCATTCGTAGCATGTATTGATAGAGAGTTTGCCTCGAGTAATTTCCTTATATTGAGAATTCTCCCAGTGGCAAGTATTGAACATTAATTCTACTCGAATTCGGGCTCTTGGGTTGGCTTTTTTAATACAAATAACCCACGGGGCTTTGCACGCTTCACACTTATAAGGCTGGATATCTTGATTGAGATACATGTTACTTAGAATAGTAAATTTTTGCTAAGTTTTGAACCAGCGCTAAGCCGACAGTGATTTACAAATTCAAACTTAGTCTATTATTACACATTGGCTTCGTGGTATGCTTGATCGTAATACACCGAACAAGTGAGTCCCAGCAGTAGGAAACTGGTCGAGTTACGAAGAGTACGAGTTTTATTGAAATGCGAGTAGATTCAGATAGTATGCACAAATTAAAACTGTCAAAATCATGTTAACTTATTCTAAAACGTATGAAGCATGGTACCAACGTAGTGTTCGCTGAAATTCACACATAGAAGACCATGCTGATAAAAGGTTTCACAAAACAATAACAAAGGGTGACCTGGAAGTGTAAGAAATTTTGTTCAATGAACGAAATGCAAAGTGCGCAAATAATTACTAAGTTCCTCTTCATCTTCAAGATTATTAACAATCAGGTCCTTCAAACCACAAAGAACATTGATTGATATATCTTCCGTGTACCGTATTAATATTAATCTATTGCTGAAAATTTGTGAAGACGAATAAAGTCATTCTTCTTCTTCTTCATCATCATCAAAATGGTCTTAGTTCGCTTTGCAATCAACACTTAGGCAATAAACGATCAGTATCTCTATGACTTGAAACTGTGTAGAAGTGGTGCACAAAGCTTAGTAAGGCATCCGAAAGCAACCCTTTCATTCACACAATGGCAAAGTGTATGCGGTGAAATCCATTGGTATAAAAAACAATGCAAACCACGTCCGATTTCGTGCTGTTTGCATTCATCAAGTAGGGACAGTAAGATCAGGATTCGTCTGACTTGAATGCTTGAACAGTTTGCATCGGGTTCTATTTAAGCACCTAAATAAAGAAATATAATTTGGTTTCGTTGTTCGTCTTTAGTGCTTAATAATACAATTATTACAATGCCGCGAGAATAGTCATCAGGATGACGATGGGAATTGTGATGTTATAATGATATACAGAACTGACGTGCAATCTGTAATATTTGATATCCGACTCTTCATCAAAACGCGATACAACAACAACCGTCCATATTTACCTCGTTTCGTTACTTAAATCAGTTTTTTCCTAAATGTCGCTTACCTTACGCGGGGCTAGGAAAGCACCTATAGGCTTTTCTTTTTAACTGTGCGAATTTCGCCTTGCTGAATAGGTTTTCCAGTGATTTTTACAACGATCGATTCGCTACATAAGCCGAATTGTAGCCCATTATTTTCAAGCCTTTCGCATTTTCGGCGAGTTGACCTCGGTTTTCAAATGAGATGAATAGAGATCGTATTTTGATAGAGAAACCGCGTGATGCTGAGGCGAAACCAAATATGTGGTCCAAATCGATATCCGTATTGTTTGTCAATGGATTTGTATGTTGAGGTAAGAAACGAATATGAAGTTGAAATAAAATAACACAGAAGGCAAGTGTGGTTAACTTTAAATGGTATGCGTTTGTAACCGCCTTATTGAACAAGGTTGATCTTATTCATCGTATGGTTACTGCTCTTATTTCATGGAGAATTTCACTGGAGCGACCACCAATTGTGTAAATGGAACGCTTTGTTTTGTAGTGAGTTCATTGGAATTTAATTATGGTTGGACGAGATAACGAATGCCAACATATTATCTCTTCGCAAAAATCTACTGATACTAATTATGCTATTTCAACATCATCACGCACGAGGGTTTAAAGGTTGAAACAGAATGTCCATCTTAGTTATTCCAAAACAGTAGTACAAAAATGTTTGTAAAAGACAAACGAAATCTCTTCGAATCCACAAGAAGACAAGATTATCTCTGGCGAGCTCACGCTGAGACGATAAAAGCTGTTGTCCCTGTTGGCTTATGAACAGGGATCACGCAGGAACCGGACAAACGGGGATACTCACTGGAGTACCGCATATGCTCGGAGTCCATTGAGAATTTTAACGCATATTTAACATAGGGTATGCTTGCGATTCTAAGAAGGTGCATTAGCATGATATTGATTAATTTATTGCAATGTTAAACGTGTAGTTTCACAGGAAACATCTGAAAATTCGCATATATTAATTATCTCAAAAACTTTGATCCAGTCTATCAATAGCGCAATACAATCCATCGCTAAACCATGATACTTTGAATTATTTCTGTACTAAGCAGATCAATCGTTTTGTTAACAAGTAGACGGTTTCATCTCAATGCTCTTTAGGTACAATCATACACGTAGCCAGAGAAAAGGAGGATAACTAGAAAAGCAAACAATTATGACCCGGTCGGAACTTAAGGAGGGAGAGTTAATAGGTTCATACAGGTTCAGGAATAATACATCTAAGCTTACTTCGTCATCACATTAATGAGAGAAATTTGATTTTTGATTCGTCATAGCAACCTTTCCAGCAATTTTTAATTGAGATCAAATGAGTCAAACTGCCGTAAGAAAGACTCAATTTTTAGTCTTTTATTCAATCTATCTGGCATTTGTTAACAAAGATTGGATCGAATTTCGCAGCTCTAATGAATCCATCAGGATTACTAAACTACACAACTCCTGCTTCTTTCAGATATTCTGTCGATACATTTTGGAACATTCCGTAAAACCTGGATATAAATCATCGTTGACTCATTAACCAAAAATTCTAAAACTAGAATTAAAATTTCCTCGGTTAAGAGTTACATGTTGGAGTTAATTACGTTCCATAGACCTTCTAAGAAAACGAAACATTTTAAGCAAGAGTGCTCCTCAATATTTTGTTGACAACCGAGAAGAAAGGAACGTAAGAATGCGACACACCAAGATCATTAATCACATTTAATTACTGACAAAAATATAGAATGAATTTCATAGTATGACTTTAGACTAATTCTTTCCTCGTTATTAGAAATTACTTGAAAAATTCGGCTTCTACAAACCAGAAGACAATGTAAATCTGCAGCGAACGAATCGGATGCTAAAACAACACACGACATTCGATGTAAAACATGCAGCGATAAAAAGTATCCAAGTGGAATACGGATTGCCAGTCACTGGTGAGATCGACCGCTTGACGGCCAAGGTTTTGACTGCACGCTGATGTGGAAATCCAGATGTTCCAAAACACACCATTGATGATATTTTTTTTCCGGAAATATCTTTCTTGCGAAGGCAACCACGTTGCATCGAGAAATGGAAAAACTCGACATTATTATGGAGGTAGCGCAGTTTGATTTCTCTCGATTCATTAAATCTCAAAATTGCGACTTATTTAATTCGATCGAATCATCTTCAAAAAATTTAACGGTTTTATGATGTTATTTTATTCCACTCAAGGACTAATTTTTATATGTTGATGATTTCCCATCGCACCGTTCCTTATTTCTAGTATATTTTT
>JACCGJ010021351.1:0-32879 GCA_013407085.1 Atriophallophorus winterbourni | reverse complement strand
AAAATAATTTGGTATTGCCATCGTTCGGTCGATTTTCATCATGAATGCACATCATGAGCGCATGAAGATTTCATGCCTGCAACGTTTCAAATGATTCAGGAAAAACCCTCTCTCTCACAACGGTCACAGCGAAAGAAAGTGGAAGTTACACGCCGGTAGCGTGATCTACGTTCAGCAACCGATAGTAGTATCTGCTTGTTCTCAGCTTGGAAATAGCGCTTAACACAGTGACTCCAAAGTGACCGCAAGCATGATCTACCCAAATTTTGACTTCTGAATTCAACTCATCCTAGAGTAGATCCGTAAAAATACGACCATTTTCCATTCTGTATACATGACTCCGTCAGTGTAGTCGGTGTAGGGTGAACATGCTCTGTAGTCCATCTTTAGAAATCAGTTCAAAATTTTTTACTTTGGCCATTCACGACAAGACATTCAAGATGCGACGAATGCTCCGTGAATTGGAAGCATTCAGATTGTTTGAATGGTCCAGGTTTCACTGCCGTACAGTAAATCATTTATTTCGCGTGCCCTTCCTTCTGGTTGCTCCAGATACGAAAATGCAAACGGTACTGAAGTGCGGTTGCTCAGCCAATCCGATTATCTATCATAATCTCCTACGAGAGGCTATCTCCAATAGTTGAACCAAGATACGTTAAATAATGTACTAGTCAAAGCTGACAGTTTTCAACAGGGATGATTGGTGGTGTAAAAGACAACTGACCGAGGACTTTAATGTTGTCTCAGCTGATAGTCACCCCAAATTCTATATATGTCGACGAAAATCGATCCATTTACTTATCCTTGAAATAAAAAATCCTCTATTTCTCACGGCACAAAACGCAGGACATCGTGTTTATTTATATATTCCATTTAACTGGCTACAAGATATTTCTCTAATTAGTCTAATCGTCGATACTGGTTTTATCTTATGAAACCAAACAGACAGAAAACGGTGTGATGTGGGTAGTACAATGGTTATATATATTCGTCTCGATCGCGTGAACAAAAATTATACGGTGGTTGTGTTTGTGAAGATTTCGGTTTGCTATTCGAATCCTAGTTATCTGTGTTTCTAGTCTTTGTTTACCGTTTGTATCACTGATTTATGCCTATTGAAACCAATGTTACTGTCTTCATCTGATGACGGCAGATATCCAGATACGGGTTGTAGTGTGTCAGTGTGAGGGATCAGAACGACATATTACATTACATGAACGCCTCGAGCGCTTGACCGAGAATCACAATGCAATTCGGTGTTTCAATGGAAGAATTCAAGTATAACTTAATAACTGTTTCAAGTTTCAATGAACCGACACTTACCGTCTACTCTCGATGACGGCAAACGGCCAAAAACCGATTGTGGAGGGCCAGTGTGAGGCGAGTATTTGCGATATCACCCTAACTCAGTTTGAGCTCATATTCTGATGCTTAGCTGCGTAGTAAAACCAAAACGTTTGGTCCTCGAAGCCCCTTGTGGATATAAATTATTTTTTTAACTATGCTGTATACAAATTGTCATTGGTATACCAAAGTGATGTGTTGATCACATCCCCCGAAATTACACTTCACTACCAGTTTCTGGCAGTCTGCCGTCATCAGGTGGAGACCGTAAGATTAGGTTCAGTGAGCCTTGCAAAAGTGGATGAATGGTAAACAAGTGTATACTTGAATGCCACTGTTGCATAGAGTTCGTACAACGAACCACGATGTTCATTGGTATATTCCGTCTGTTCAACAGAGTAAACGAAAAGTGGTTCGAAGCTATTGATAATGATTACAACCAGCTATGATCAACCTAACAGTTTGCCGAGCGAGCGAGCAGCAGAATACAATGATGTTGCCAATCTGCCACATTTTGAAAATTCATCATAGATTCACTTCGACCAGCGAATGTATGACAAGGATATTGTAATGGCACAAAACTAGGTGAACAAAACGGTTAGTTGTCGCTTTTTGATCTGATCTGTATTGAACGCTTTGCTATCAAAGCAATGTATCATGATTTAAGATTTATGGTTGAAAAAGCAATTAACTTTACAATAACCATAAAGTCTAACTACGGGTGCAAATGTATATATATGTATGAATAAAATCAACATCAATGGGATGATGATAGTCTATTAATAGTTGGGGGCAAAATTCATATGTTGACTTTTTAATGGAGGTTGTCTGTTACCATGACTGATAGAACTCAGAAACTCAAAAAGTTTTATTGTATATAAAGCAGTAATCTTAACGATAACCATAGGATGACAGGTATATGGAGTAAAATTACAAAATCTCTCAAAAATCAATAGGGAGAGTCACATACAGCATGGTTCGCTATATACTCATCCAGTTTAGAAGCGAAAACCGCAGCAGATTCCGAGGGTGCGATTTCTTCAGTTGTATTACAAAATATTGGAAATTTCATTTTCATATTAATCTTTCATGCAATCCGTTGTGCGGAAATAGTTGAACAGATTATGTTGTAAACTCACCAAATCAGCAGATTTTCAAAAGAAGTCTTGATGCCTTTTTGACCCTAAATCCATGCATCGAAGAAAACTATACATCTTAACACTATGCACCTACATTTGTCATCCCACTGATCGAAAACAATTTCTGCCCTTTGGATTTTTACCTGATTCTTGAACTTCTCAGTAAAAAACCAAATCCCATTTTTGCTAGTTATATTATTCGTAGTTACCATATTATTCTGTGGTTTCTTGTAAAGCTATATGCTTTTTAGACCATTAAAATTGAATTGAATTATATGTATACCATTATGCATAATGCTACACCTACGGCTTTACTGTTAACAAACAGATTCATCCTCTTATTAATAGTTTAAAAAACATCTTTTGTAATTTAATCTCTATTAAATTTTATTTCCATTTTGATGCCACAGTTTCGAACTGACAAAATCATGGAATGACGAGAGCGGACTTTACGAATCGGATGCTGGAGACCACCGGCGTAAGTTCTGATTTTTCTCTGTGTGTTCGCGTTCGCCAGTCCGAGTATACGTATGCAACTTACGCATGCCTATTTCCGTACCAACGTCACACGATTATGATTACCGATTTACAAAGTATAATGATCTGCTGCAAGGACCGTGACCTGTGCGATTTATTTTGCCGTTGCTAACAGACTGACTCCCTTATCACAGTGTCTCCGAATGCCACATTGAAGTTTTCCGCGAGGAGTCGGCATAATTAAGAGATCCACATCAATTCGTGTTACCTTATGTGCTATTGTGTCAAGGTCATGGTGCCAAAAATAAACACAACAACTCGACCGTTAACTGGATCCCAGAAGTAGGTTAATAGAACACACGAAAGCAACGTTTGTTCCAATGAATATATAATCACCCGTCGAAGTTACTAGCATCGTGTTGCGAGTTTGCTGCGAAATATTCAATCAATTTTAATCATATTTTCCCAGCGGGAACTTTTGGGACAGAGAACAAAATGATGCTGTGTATTGGAAGCACGGAAGCTTGCTCGCTTCATGATAACACGGTCGCGGTTTACCGACGATGCTCAGAATCAGATTCCAAACGTACTCGCCTTTATCCATAAGCGCCTTGCGTGCTTTGACCAAGAATCACTTTGTGATTCTGTGTCTGAACATCGTGGTTCGTTGTACGAACCCTATATAACAGTGGCATACAAGCATAACTTTGTTTACCTTTACCACTGTTTCAAGGCTCACTGAACCTGATCTTACTGTCTCCACCTGACGACGGCAAACAGCCAGAAACCGGTAGTGGTGTGTAAGGGATGGGGATGTGAGCAACACATTACTTTGGTCATCCATAAGCGCCTTGAGTGCTTTGACCAAGAATCACTTTGTGATTCTGTGTCTGAACATCGTGGTTCGTTGTACGAACCCTATATAACAGTTGGCATACAAGTATAACCTTGTTTACCTTTAATCCACTGTTTCAAGGCTCACTGAACCTGATCTTACTGTCTCCACCTGACGACGGCAAACAGCCAGAAACCGGTAGTGGTGTGTAATGGATGGGGATGTGAGCAACACATTACTTTACTTGCATTTATGTTTGTAAATTCCGCATGTCATTTCTGTAACAGAACAGACTGTTTACATGCATCTTGCTGGTCGCTGGAATTGAACACTACCGAAAATAATTATGGTGAAAAAATTTTATATTGATGGTCCAACTATTATTTTGCCCGGATTGAAATTGAACAGGTTTAAAATGGTGATTATTTTATGACTACAAATAAAATTTTTCATCGGAAAGGGAAGTCAGCCCACTATTACCGATGTTAAAACAAAACGCAACTAATTTGAACTAGGAACATTGAATTTAGCATAAATAAATGCGGATTAGATTGTCTTGCAATCTAATTAAAGAAATTAGGTTCCACTTGGTTCCCATTGAATCGCGATTGAGCAAGAACTAATATGTAAATAAAAAGAAAATCACGCAATATCAATCAGCCCAGTAGGAGAAATTAAATGCTATATTTACAATTCTAGCCAAACAGACCGAAATGGGCGATTGTAATTCAGAATCTACTAACCGAAACAGTTTCCATCTAGAAATAACCCCACGCGCAAACTCTAATTAGCATATTGTGACGAAACACCGAATTCTGACTCAGGACAAATACATCTTGGCACTGTTACCGGGTGACTATGTGTACATGCGAAACCAAGAGCGAACCGAAAAAAAATTTGCATTGGTGTGAGACGAAGTTAAAACCGCAAGTTTGAACGACCATGCTGTAAACGACCTTGATGCAAATTCACGTGACGATGAATAGGATAATCGATTCACGTTGGCTGTCATTGAGGGAAAGTTAGGTCACACGTTTCATTTGCGGGGCGAGGTATTTTGAATATTCAATCGATTATATTTTAAAGTCTTTTCAACAAATTGTATCATATAATGTCGAAAAACACCTCGGTTTAACCGGAGTAATAATCTGCAATTAAAGATGAGAGTTTATGGTCCGAAAATGACAGTCCACGCAAACGCGGAAATATTGAAAAAACGGCGAGATGAGATATTCGCATAGAACGAAAAATCTATTGTTTCGATCAGTTATCCAGCATTCCACACCAGTTATCGTCCTTGGAGCGTTTAGATGATAGAAGTGAAGTAAAATAATAAAACCCTTTGTTGAAATAAACAAACAATACTCCAACTGCTATTAGTTGAGTATTAGATTAACACACAACCGTGATGTGACAGATTTCCCAAAAATGTTTATCCCTTTGTTGCAATTTAAATAAAATAATTTAACTTCAATTATATTATCATCACACAGGTTAGAGAGTGGTTTTTCACATATTTTTCTCACCAGATGAAACTTGTTGGGTCATCAAAGTGTACCTTAACACAAGGGTTAAATTTGTCTGACAAGGTAACATTCTTAATTCCCTGTACAAACAGATAAACAAAGCAAATCGTTATACTATATAGTCGGATCTTATCAACAATGTGCTTCTTGTGATTCTGTTATGGGTTTCATTTCATCAAAACATTTTAAACTCATTTCAACGGCACCTCGTAACATCCGGAATGGTACCGTTTACATTGTGGGTTAATTTTGTATTATCCACATCAACCCGATCCACGGATTCTTTTCAATAACATGTGAACCTATTTTATATGTGAACTCTACTCGATTCCCCACATTCAGGAGCCTCCTTTTGTCGAAGTTAAACCGCAGTTCGTTCTTCAACGACCAACCGTGAAGCGTATGAAGATATTTTTGTAATAGCAGACAGTCTTCTGGGCTACGGATGTAACCCAATATTTTTATGTCGTCCGTTAATAACGAAATGTTACATCGAACAGTTTCCGGTATTTTATTGACATAAACCAGTAATAGAATCGGACCAAGGACTGAACCTTGGGGAACTCCGCTAGTTGCTGCGATTTGTTTTGATAATGCACTGTCAACACGTACCTGGATAGTGCGATTTGTTAGGTAGTCGTTTAGCCAATTCAACAACTTTCCAGTTATACCAAGCTTTTCAAGCTTCTGCAGTAGTAGGGAATGGTCAACACGATCAACTGCTTTTGAGATATCTAGGTAGCAGGCGTGTATTGATAGCCCTTTCAGTAAATTAGACAAACAGGAATAATTCCATTTAAATCTATGCTGTTTCCTCGATAGCAACTGATTATTTTCGAAATGTTTCATTGGATCCTCAACAATGAGGCGCTCAAGTAATTTTGAAATCACAGGTAACAGTCCACTGCTAAAAGTATTCGATTTATCATTCTAAGTCCCGTTCATGTTACATGAAGGAAACAATTATAAGTTAGGTTCGACCAGAGAATTATTATTAATAACAATTACAATCGTAACAGCTATCCATGAGGCTAAGAAAATCGAAAAGTTAAAATCGATGATTGGAACTGAGAAAAACAAACGAGGAGTAAGAGCTTATTGAAAATTACGCGTTGAATATCCAGTAACATATTAATTTATATTTTTTGAGAAACTTTAATTATTATTTTGTGGGGCTCACACATGGGATAACATTTTCGCCCATCAATTTTTTTAGATACGTTTTTGACAAAATTAACTACTTTTAAATATTCAGTAGTCTAATTACTTCAATATGTTTTGAATGATGAAATTTTTGTGCTTTTATTTTAGGTACACAAACCCAGACATCCGAAGCCAATGGTCTATGGCGTGAGGACAAATTATTTTTGAATGATATCAAATCACCAATACTCACACATTCAAGATCGCCTAGTTTAACAGATTCGACTGAGTCGGATCCTAATTCCCTGCTGCATTCAGCCCTTGGTCTTGATGATTGGAATATCGCAGGTGATGAAATCACCTCGTCCGAGACCGACGTTATTAGCAACATTGAAGAAAACTTGTCATCGATCGATGATTATGTCCACATATCAGATTCATCCTTATTTTCACAACTTTCTGCGTTAAATGATGTGATTTCCAAGTCATTCCATGAGAAAGGAACTTGCGACAAAGATCGGATTTGCCGACGCGAATCGTCACAGAACCTTACGAGTCCCCCAATTCCAACTACTTCAACATCGAATATACTCCCTTCTAGCTTGAGCACAAATATTCTCAAACGTCCAGATTCGTTGAATTTGTCCAAGTTATCTAACAGATTACCTACGACCCAATCCGTGTTGACCTCACCAAATACAAACGATGCGATTCGCCTTGAAGAACAGTTAGCCAGTGCAGACAATGCCTGGTTTGGTGCCTTAGATTTGCCATGTAAGTGAATCTAAACTATTTGAACCGTATGCCACACACGATAGGTTTATACAGATCAGAATGATAATTATCCCCATCCGTCTTCCAGACAACATTACAATTTATGATATTCCACGGCATATCTTCTATTAAAACCATCTAATTCAAATGTAAATAAATCCAGAATCACGCCATGTACAAGTATCGACATTGATTTTGAAACAAACCTTTAGTACAGTTTGATTCGTGTCAAAATCACATCGGAAATGTAGCGCCCATTCGGATTTCGCAGTATTTCATAAATAGCAATAGAGTTCTATTGGCAAAACTCGATACCGAAAAAACATTCAAATGTAGTTCCTCATAATAGGACGGTCATTCAACACACACAATCGTTCTTGATTCCTTTATTCGATGAACTAATGTGACATCAGATATCATAGATCCCAACCAGAAGGACAGAAACCGCTAATTACCGACAGTTTAGCTGCTGAAGCTCCTGACAAATAAGGCCCCATCAAAAGCTGTCCACTTTAACCGCGCTTTCAGGTGGATCTATCTATACACATGGTCGAAAGTGAACTTCAAACTAACTCGTTTCATGAAGCCAATCAAACACTCATTAACAATTTCTAAGAATGAATCTGGGTCAGGGAAGCAGAAGATTATGCATGTTAAAAATTTGGGTTTAGTTGTTTTGTTTGAATAGATTCTATCCATCCGTTTTCGAGTCAATACTTAATAGCGAATCAAATATTGTTGATCTTGGTTCACATCTAGTATTGTGCCCGCATTTGGAATGCGTTTTGCTCCCTCTAAGTGCAGTGTTCTGCTGCAGGACAACGACATATCGAACAGCACTTTATTACTTGACAATCAGGCGCTTGAAATTGTAGATCGTTTTACGTATCTCGGTAGTTGTATCAATAATTCTGCATCGTTAGATGACGAGGTCTCGGCACGCATTTCTAAAGCGACCGTAGCATTCCGCAACCTAGGTCACCTCTGGCATCAGAAATCACTGTCTCTGTTACTCAAAGGTAGAGTCTATAAAGCGACAGTTCGGGCTGTGTTACTATATGGGTGCGAAACCTGGACCTTACGTAAAGAACACATTCAGCGTCTCAAAGTATTTGACAACCGGTGTCTCCGCAGCATTCTAGGAGTTAGCTGTTACAATCGTATGCGCACCGATGCTCTCCGAAATAAGTTGTTTGGTAGTAATGTCGATATAGAGAAGCAGATCAACCTGCATAGGTTACGCTGGCTGGGTCACGTTTTACGGATGCCGGACCACCGACTTCCGAAACAGATTCTTTTTGCGACGCCACATCCTGATTGGCGTAAATCTCGGGGTGGCCAAACCGTCACATGGCATAGGCAGTTGAAAACCCTTACTAGTAACCTTTCTAAAGTAGGCGCAGCGCGTCTTCCAGGCTGGTGTCCCCGCGATCAGATATCGCAGTGGTTAGTTACGCTTCAGGATATGTCCCGAAACCGTGTTCAATGGCGGTCTTGCACTAAGCATCTTCTTGGAGTGTTTGCTTAACCTTGTATGTTGCCAAGCGGAGTGACGAGAACAGCTTGTTATGATGCATGACAGTGAAAGCCGCAAGGAAGCTGCCGTGCTGATGTCGCTCTACTCGTTCACGAAACTTGTTTGAATGTATGTTCCATTCGAGGTGTAGGTACCTCTCCCCAGTTTGTTTGTGCTTACTCTTCTATAGAAGCCGTAGCAATTTAAGTCCCACCCTTCCCCATCTTTTAGGATTTTACTTTTTCATGGTTGTATGGCAGTTAAGCATTCGGTACGTGCTACCGGTGTATTGCTGTATTTAATTATGATGATGATGATTGGTTCACTAATCGTGAATCAATCGACTCAAATATCACAGATTCGTGCCGAAATAGCATAACCACGACTTAAACAAATCTAATGAGTTCAACAACCACAACTATATTCAAAGCAAGCAGCACAGTAGATTTGGTAAAACAATATTCTGGCCAAAAAGTGTCATCAGGAAACCAAACACTAACATTTGACCACCATTTTACGACGGAAGACTAACGCGCATTTCCTTCCAATAAATAGACGTGCTGCTGGTAAAATGATGTGCGGTTCTCACTAAATCGACCCCGGTAGGTCGCAACTTTGAGAATCGAACCGGTAAATTCCAACGGTCAAACAATGCATAACATCTGCAAACCAGATAAGTCACGTTTGTGCATTTTTGGGCAAGATACTAGCATACACGAGTGCTCCGTTGTGTATTGATTTTAGCAAACAGTGAGTGAAATCAATTGTATCGTTCAAAAATATCTTGTTCCACTGTTTTAAGGCTTACTGAACCTGATCTTACTGTCTCCACCTGATTACGGCAAACAGCCAGAAACCGGTAGTGATGTGTAAGGGATGGGGATGTGAGCAACACAATACATTGGTATTTTATATGCGCCTCGAGCGCTTGGCCAGGAATCATTTTGTGATTCTGTATTTGAACATCGTGGTTATTTGTTGTTGTTGTTGTTGTTGTTGTTGGCCTACTTCGGTCGATGTCAACCATGGATGTACATCACAATCGCATAAATTTTCATGTTATACAGCTTTTGGAATGACTAAACAGTCCGATTCGAGAGGAACAATCTCTTTCTATTTATAAGAACCTTATATAACAGAGGCATACAAGTTTAACTTTGTTTACTGCTTTTCCACTGTTTCAAGGCTCACTGAACCTGATCTTACTGTCTCCACCTGAAACCGGTAATGGTGTGTAAGGGATGGTGATGTGAGCACCAAAATACATGATCTTTCTTACTATCCATTCTTCTACTGTTTCAAGACAAAATGCGAATCCTGATCGTGCTGTTCCTACCTAATGAAAGCAAATAACACGAAACCGGTATTGGGGCGTGTGTGATGGAAATGCATGCAAATGAGCTGTATTGATCCCTATATTTTACATTTCGGCATGGGTAAACTGTATGGATCTTAAGAAACACAGATTCTATTAGAAATTATGTCCATATGATGGTAACTTATTTAATGCCCATGGTATCTAATGAAGTATGCTTCTATTTCTTCATTTAAGCTGTCGGGTCCGAGGACATGGATTTTCTGCTGCGGGCAACGAATTGTTTACAGTCACCAACAAGCGGGATTTCTCAGGCTAAAACACCTTGTGCTTTGACGCCAGAATGTTTCCAATCGGTGAATACCGTCGCGTCACAAAGAACCCATGAGCAACTCGCCGGAACATCAACAGATCTTTCTTGTCCCGTTTTACCTGGAGCTGCCGAAAAGCAAACAGTTTCCCATTCTACCGTCACTCAAATCACAGAAGAAGATATGAATTCAGATGATACGATTACTTGTTCCGAGGCTGAATATCATAAGCAACAGCTTGAGATCCGTGAAAAACGTAAACGAGTCCGAGCACGAAGAAGGTTTGACCATAGAATCCGTTGGGAATTTCAGCCAGAAAGCGATGACAGTGACTTTGAAGAACCGATCGGTAAATGTCAATCGACGACAAGACAAGAACATGTAGAACCGAACCGTAATACTACCAAGAATGGTCACTCAGCTTCGCGTAGACGACACCAAAGTATACGAGCTGACGCGGAACTGCAAGCGTGGTGGCCCAAAAACACACCTATTCTTTATGAAGCATCAGTTGAGTCAGGTGGACAATCTCGATCGAAACTATGTACCGAAGATGTAACAAGCAGTTCCAAACCAATTGTCCGCATTTACACAGATGATTCAGGCCACGAAAGTGACTCAACCGCTAGTAACATAAAAAATCAAACTCACACGTGCCCGCGAAAGCGCATTGGCAAACGTCCCGGGGAAGATTGTTCGGCTCCACGTAAGCGACGTCAATTAGAACTTTGGCAATTTGTTCTATGCCGACTGGAGACTGCGCGAAATTCATCGTTCCAGTGGGTGAACCGATCGTCCGGTGTGTTCCGTATATTGGATACCCACGCCGCTGCCCGTGAATGGGGACGGTATCGACATAACAGCAGAATGGACTACGAAAAAATGGCACGAGCAATGCGGTAGGTTTCTATTCGATCGATAAGGATTAAATTTACAACAAACCTCAACCTATAAATGATGACGTTGTTTATAAACTTACCATAATGTAGCCAAACTGATCGTTTGATTTAATACTGTGGTCTTAGGTGTATCAGCACAATAACATAGGCTTATGTGTTGTGGTGCTCACATTCCCAGCACTTACACTCCACAACCGGTTTCTGATTGTTTGACGTCATCAGGTGGAGACAGTAAGCTTAGATTCAATCAGCCTTGAAACAGTGGATAAGCGATAAAAACAAAGTTATACGAGAATGTCACTGTTAAAACAATGGTTTGTGGTTCAAGCTATGCTTTCCAGATAAGCGAATGGTATTTTTCATCCATGTTTTGCATCTGACGGATCTTCTCATAGGCTGTTAGGTTTTCTTAGTTTTCTTCAATTTTGGGTTTCACTTCAGTGTTTGCCGGGTGAAATTGTCGATTTGGATTTTGAGAATGAGAACGTTGTTATTGCAGAATAAATCAATACACAAATGGAGAACTCCATACTCAAAAGCGACAAGTCAAGGCAAACGAAGTTGAACGAATAGAACCAAGGACTATCAAACTATACTAAGACTTTTTATTATTACTCGTATGATGATCGCATCAGGCGTGGCAACCTGATAGACATGACCTATTATCAGGAGACAAGAACGTACTCTGTTGCTGCTAGTTTCTATCGGCCAATTCGGACCATGAGTGTACATCGACATCGCTTTCATTCTCAACAACGGTTCAAATGACTAAAATGTCCGATTCAAGAGGAACTCGCTTTCCTGCAGCACTCATTGCGATTGACAGTACTCGGCTGAGAAATTCCAATAGGTGCACAGGGCTACATGCCACGAAATACTGCTGCGTTGGTTCATTACAATATATCTATCATTCATATGAGGATTTATGATGATTAGAATTTCGAGCTCGATTGCTTGCACAATCTGTGAACATATTTAAAAACTGAGTAGTTGTAAACAATGTAATGGGAAATGTTTTTGACCGATCGGGGAATCATAATCATGAAAAAATAATGTTTGTTTGAAGGGACACTTCCATTCTTGGACTGTCTCGCGCGAAATCAGAATGGTAAAATAAGCACTACGGTCTATCGTAAGCCAATCGACACAGATGCGGTCTTGCGGTACTCATCAGCGCACCCCCAAAAAGTATTTAATTCAGTTGCAAAATCGCTGTTCTACAAAGTTGAACGCTCGTGCAGCGATGTCACCGATAAAAAGCGAGCCCATCAAGAAGTTAGTCGTCGACTTGCTGATCATGGTTACCCTAAGAGCCTAATTAAACGCCAACTGAAACGGGTTAAATACCCAGCACCCAAAACGGAAAAAGTTTGGCGTGCAACAGTTTCTATACCTTACGTTAAGGAAGCGTCAAAAGGGATAAGTCGAATCTTGAATAACGCAGGTATACGAGTAACGTATAAAAGGGGTAGAACGCTCCGTTCCTTATTAACGCATCTCAAGGATAAAACACCTTCAGGCTGCGCGACGAATTGCGTATATAAAATCAACTGTAAGGGTTGCTCGGGAGTATATATCGGACAAACATCCAGAGAACTCAGTACTAGGATAAGTGAACACAAAAATCGAATCGGTAAGCAGCCACGCAATTCCAGTGAATATCAAACACTGATAAGAGATTCAGCACTAGCTGAACACGTGCTGGACACAGGTCACAGCGTAGATCTTGATAACGTAGAAGTGATAATGCGGGGAATAAAACGATACATGGAACGACTTCACGCTGAGGCGGTTGAGATAACAAAGGCTGGTAAGAATGCTGTCAATAAGGTGGATGGGGCTGATATATCCACAATCTGGTGTCCGGTCATGCAGCGGATAAACATTAACGTGCGTAACCCCTAGTGTGCGCACCGATTACGCAATCGCGCTAATCTGTCAGCAGATGTCATTCACACCTGCCAAGACTAAAACAATTAAGGGATTATACGGCACGTAGGGGTGGTGGTGCGTCAGTTGATATTGAACGCGCCTGTCTTTCTTAACGAGCGCAGAACCCACCATGGACTGTGCAGTTCTAAACCAGCTTATGATTGGTCAGGTGAATGCAATTGAAGCTTGATCTCTGTTCGTACTGACACCCTTGGTCTGACGAAGCTTCTGTGTCAGAAGCGAACCGTTACCAATAAACTACTCTCACCGATTCATTACAAGCATTATTTCTTCATGAGTAGTTGTAAACTTCTTATCACCGAAAATGTTAAGTTTCGCATCAAAATTCTATCATTAAATTTCACAAACTCTTTGATGGATGAAACCATTCTTCACGATACCGTCCTCGCAACCCACAGGTTTTACTACAAAGACTCGATTCTACGCAAGGCACACCAACAGTTGCATTTCCAATTCGCGATGCCATGTGTGAACTGGGCGGAGAAAGTGTATCATAGACGATAAATCGACGCATCCCAAGCAATACGAAGCTGTGTAAAGTGTACAAAATTTTTTTGTCTTTCCAAGCTATTCTCACCGCACGTGTGCTTTCTATATTATTCATTTGTAAAAATCGTTTGTCTTTCCATCAATAGAAAAACAGCCAACGTTTCCGATAGTTACCATCAATCCTCATTGATTTTTTAGCGTGAAAATGTGACGTTTTCAATGCAATTTTTTGTCTGTTTATTTGATTATATGAAAGGGAAGCTTCTTTGGTTATGTGTGCTTCTAGTATTACGTGATAGCTAACACTATTCAGCGAATGACAGCTTATAAATTTATACATAAATTACTCTTCCGTTCGAGTAAGCTTTTTTAACGGTATGATATATAAGCAAGTGCAGGGGATGTGAGCAATACATTACTTTGGAAAGCTGATTTTCTTACGCCTCTGATATTCGAGACGTCGTCATGAAATCCTAGAAGCATGGATGATGTACATCCACGGTCGACATCGACCGAAGTAGGCTAACAATAAGATTCGGAGTTTGCTGCACCCTGATGGTTTCAAGAAATTTACTCCGAATTCACGCGGAGGTTGGTTGTTCCAAGCTGATTAACCGCGGCTTCCAAGTAAAAATATTAATTTATAGCGATTTGCGGTTAAATTTCCCCGGGAACAGATTAGGGCCCTGGCCGCAAACAGATGAATTATTGATTAGTAACGCGAATCAATGCGGATGATGAAGGCAACAGATTATTGGGAGAAAATTTTAAATAACACGCGCTTGCCAAGCAAGAGATTTCCATAATCATATTCAAAGTGATTCAAAGTTGTAATGGGTTAAAAAACATTTAGCTTAACAATAACCCTAGGATGGAGTTATGAGTTATATACAACAAAAAAAGAAGAAGAACAGGGAGACTCATGTAGTGTAAATCGTATCAAAATTTGGGTTTTCTCTCAAGTATTTTTCTAAATTAGCTTTAAAAATATCCAGGTTGACTGAGTGTGTAACAATGGAGGGGAGAGTGTTCCATGTGAAGCTTAAACGTACAGCATACGAATATCTTCGACAGTTCAGTCTTGAAGTGGGAATAAGCACTGTAAGTTCATGTTTCCGACTGGCACGGGGTGGCGAGCGTGTGAAAAGTTTGGACAAGGGATGGTTAGGGACGTGCATAATGTTGTACATCAGTATGAGGTCACCTCTTAGTCGACGACAGCGAAAGTCTAAAAGATTGAGACTCCTCAAACGTTCTTCATATGGTTTAGCAGCTAGTCCGGGTACAAGCTTTGTGGTTCGGTGGTAAATACGCTGCAGAAGATTGATGTCTTTCTGAATCCAGGCGGATGTGGTCGACATGTAATCCACTGCATAACCTGCTGTTTACTAATTACTAGCATATGCCTTGAACTTGATAACGACACCGAAACCATTGGTTAAAATAATAAAATATGCACCACTTCTTACGAGGGAACCCGAATGCCGCCAGAGGAGAAATGGTAAACAATATGTGAGATTTTCATACCACTGCCGTATAAGATTGACACGACCGACCTGTTCGATTTCCTGACATGTAGATGGGCTCAAGCGCTTTGGATTGAACAAAAAATACTCATTTACATGCATTTCTATCACACACATCACAACCAACTAGGATAAGGTCGGCTCTGATTCGTCGAACAGATTCAGGTAGGCTGCCCTTCGTGATGCCGCTTAGTTGCATGCTGAGCGCCAGCTCTGAGGATGAATTCGCAGCGTAGGTTTTACATACTTCGTGAGTGAAGGATACCAAGACTCCACAACATTGTCCATGACCAACACAAAACACGTAATCAATTTCAAAATCCACGTAGCGCAAAACAAGTTTATCATCGCCTAAACAGCTTACGTATTTGTAGGTAGACTGAACGTTGATTTTATCTTTGATGTAGGAATCTTGTGTTTCGGGATTGGTTGAATGAATCGCACAGTTGGTCGCGAATCTACAGCCACCACAGAGCGAGCACCAGTGTTATTTTCTGTCCCCCCTTCCTTCTGTAAATGGCACTGCAGGATATTCGCTTAGGTTTCACATGTCAATCGACACAAGAGATGCTCTTAATAAATTCTGGTTAGGCAAAAGCTATTTCTTCGGCAATAGCTGTAAATTCATAACGTGAGTATAAAAACCACCCGGTTTAAACTCATATAAGCGATTTGCGTGAGAGAATAAATTAGGTGAACATGCCCGTTTGCGGCCTTGCTTATTCTCTCCAGTGACGTAAACTACGCCCAGAGAAGAAGATCAAACTTCATCTTTGCTATTGCCGATACGCCCAAAAGCTATTGATTCAAAGCAAATGAAGATCTCCTATAAAAACTGCTTTACGACAAACGGGAGGATATTTCCCCGAGATAGAGAAACCAAGTTGTCTCGAGAAAGATGAACGCGACTCTATAATGTGTCGACTTGTGTGCGCGACGAAAAAGCACGCGAATACGGATTTGCGGCAGTTTGAAACATGGTCTACAATGCGAAACCGTTTGCAAAAGCGCGTCTCGGCTGCTCGGCATGCTACGGCGGATATTTGGACGTTTTTCCCCGGGGTGTTTTCCTCTCATGATGAATACATATATACACCCGGTTCTAGATTATGCCGCACAAGCCTGGACACCATGGCTCCAGAAAGACATTTTACTCCTGGATCGCATATACCGGATATCTTCTAAGCTGGTCATTGGTCTCGAAAATATGTCATTCGCCAGGCGACTCAGACAACTGGAAATGAGTACACTTGCACAAAGGAGAATGCGAGGTGATCTCATCCTCGCATACAAAATACTAACTACTGTTTCCCACCCCTGGATATATTATTCCACCTTCGAACTTCCGGCAACAGCCGTGGCCATGGTTGCAAGTTGGAAATACCACATTCCAAACGGAACTGCCGCAGGTATTTTTATTCAGTACGTGTGTGCTTTGCTTGGAATTCCCTACCTTCCGATTTGGTAAGCTCAAACAGCTCATCTATATTCAAATCAAAACTTGACGATTATATGAGAGCTAATCCGTATTTTTCCCCAAACTATTAATAAGCTATCATTGTCCCATTGATTTTGATTTTATTTATACTTATATATACATTTGTACCTATATTTCCACCCTGTGGTTATTGTAAAGTTAATTGCTTTTTCAACCATAAATCTTGAATCTTGAAAAAACAAACAATGGCGCTTTGGTGAATGCAGAGCAATGGACACGGAGCGAAAACAATTATTGACCACAGAATAATCGATATCAGAGATTAATGCGAGCGTTCACATTCCTGAAGCAAGCGCGGCAGACCAAATTGAGTTCAAGTGAAAATGGAAAGTATGCACACTTGCAAGATGGATAATCCAACAGACGAGAAATATTTCGTTCAGATTGTCGACCATGGATGCCAATCACAGACGCATGATGGTTTCATGCTGTAGAGCAATTTCGAATGGCTACAGTTCAACTCGAGAGGAACAATCTCTCCCGCAGCATCCACAGCGATAGACAGTACTCGGTTGCTCGCTGACGGCGTGATCTACGATCAACAGCATCTGCTCTTCCCTAGCTTGCAGATGACGCTTTACACTCTCAGCCCTCTCCGTGCCGGGTGGCACATGAGGCGAAGACAACTTCACGCCAGTGGTTCCGGTTTGTCGCTGCTTCCGTTGCCGTCTGCACCGTGAATCCTTGTGCATGTAGTTTGCGTTCCAACGTTCTGCGCCAAGTTTCCTTGGGCCGTCCCCTTTTCGTTTACCTTGCGGACGCCAGTGAATGGCTACCTTCGTATGCGAACTGGGATCCATCCTGCATACATGACCGAACCACGGATCTGTTGTCATCGTTTCCGTAGCAATGTAGGTTTTACGGGATAGGGTTGCTAGCCCTAAGCCCAACCCTCCTCCTTTCTCAGATGGGCTTGGGACCGTCATTGGGGGAGTTGACGCTTTACACAATGCCTCTAAAATGAGCGGTCAAGAAAGATTCCCTCCCAACGCGTAGGGTCAATGTCAATAGCTTGCGCATCTCTTTCGAAACTGTCCTTGTACCTCAGGTGGAGTATGCTAAAGGCCGACTTCCTGATTTCAAATCACTATAGAGTAGATCTTTTAGAGTATGACCATTTTCCGCTGTGTACACATGAGCCAGTGAGCGTGGGCGGCGCGGTCGTAGTGGAGTGAACATGGTCTGTAAACCAGCTTTATAAAGCACTTTATCCTTCGTTACTTTGTCCATTCACGTTATATATATATATATATTCTCGTCCCATATATGCGATTTATTACAACCCTTACCTTTCGGAGCGACACCCTTACCTTCCCAAAATAAATATACCGTTTGACAGAACAGAACTGGTTTACATACAAAGTAATGTGTTGCTCACATCCCCATCCCTTACACACCACTACCGGTTTCAGGCTGTTTGCCATCGTCAGGTGGAGACAGTAAGATCAGGTTCAGTGAGCCTTGAAACAGTGGAAAAGCAGTAGACAAAGTTAAACTTGTATGTCACTGTTATATAGGGTTCTTACAAAGAACCACGATGTTCAAACACTGAATCACAAAGTGATTCTTGGTCAAGCACTCGAGGCGCTTATGGATAACCAAAGTAATGTGTTGCTCACATCGCCATTCCTTACACACCACTACCGGTTTCAGGCTGTTTGCCATCGTCAGGTGGAGACAGTAAGATCAGGTTCAGTGAGCCTTGAAACAGTGGAAAAGCAGTAGACAAAGTTAAACTTGTATGTCACTGTTATATAGGGTTCTTACAAAGAATCACGATGTTCAAACACTGAATCACAAAGTGATTCTTGGTCAAGCACTCGAGGCGTTTATGGATAACCAAAGTAATGTGTTGCTCACATCCCCATCCCTAACACATCACTACCGGTTTATATACACTTACAAACAATCGGCTTTGTGACAGATTGGACCACAACCTATTTTTCTGGTATGAGTCACTCTGCTAAGGTCAAATTAGTATGTGCACAAAAGGTGAAGTCTCAGGAATATCGATCGACTGTGCTCGTTAATGGAAACCGAGATGTAGACGACGCATTCGCGAGATCAATTAATATAAGACGAGGTAGTACGAGTTGAAGCAGCAAAACAAAAATCACGTGAGCTGATAGGTCATATGGACCAGCAACGAGACCGAAACATCAGACATTGCGCGATTCAGTGGACGGATAAAGCAACGAATACAGACGCGCTCTTGAATGCTGGTCTTAGGCAAAATCTACATTTGCATGCTTTTCCGTCACACACCCCACGACCGGTTTCGTGCTGTTTGCACTCATCAGATAGGGACAGTAAGATTAGGATCCGCATGCGCTTGAAACAGTGGAGGAATGGTAAACAAGGAGCGCTTCTATGCCACTGTTGGATAAGGCTGGTACAACCAACCTGTTCAATCACGTTTAATGGGCATGTTTACTCTACTCCGGCAGCACCACCTGCACTGACGGAACGTTAGACAATTTTATTTCAGATGATTCAATCCGCCTAACAGCAGCAACGATTTTTCTTGCATAAGACAACAAATTGAGATTCAGTTGAAATCAGAAGTTATCACCATCAGATACGGATCAACGTGCAGCAAGAAAAGCAGTCATCAAAAAGAAAACAGGCAAGCGAAGTACGTGATGCTAAATAAATACACAAGATTAAATATAAACTACATTGGCGTCACCAACCACGATTTGCGACAGATCGCGTTAGATACCAAACCAATTACGCGCAATTTTTGAACCCCACCAAGGCAAACGATTATGTCCCACTAGGCCTAGCGTTACGGTTAGCTTGTTCATCAGCTCAGCACGCCTAGTCAGGAACTGATCACCGAGTTGTCTCTCCTATCCCCAGTGAATGAAACACGGTATGGTAAGCGGTGTTAAGGGATTCTTAAAACGTGTCATAGCCAGCAAGCATCAACATTTCTCTGTCCGTAGTCTCTTGGTTCTAACACCCGTTTGCGGACAGGACCAATTACCAACGCGAAAATTAAAAACAGGGTACAAAAGCTCGCGTAACGAGAAACGAAGGCTATCACCATTGACATTGCGATTAAATCTGATAGTGTGTTTGAACTCACAATCTTCGAGCCAGGCGATGTCGCAGTGACGAGAGATCACGTTTCCTATGCTTGGAGAGTGAACAAGTAAGGGATATTGAAAGCCAGAATCCAGGGTATTCCTCACGGAACCCTAAACAAAGCTGTTTGTGACGAACGTGGTGGTTGAAAGCAATTCGTTTGTTTAGAATCAGTTTCCGTTCTGTCGTAAATAAAATTTTGCATATGGGCCCAGGGCTTGTGACCGGTTTTATTAGAACGCAGTGCAGATAGACTGTTGCAGTTTTTTACTTTTGTCAATATCTCATTCAGACTTTAATGTTAAGGAATTAGGACTCAGGACTTGAATGCATGTTTGAATGCAGGTGTAGGCACCTCTTCCCAGTTTGTTTGTGCTTATTCTTTTATAGAATTCGTAGCTATTTAAGTCCCACCCTTCCCCATCCTTTAGGATTTTACTTTTTCATGGTTGTGTGGCAGTTAAACATTCGGTACGTGCTACCGGTTTAATGTCGTCTGTGACGATCATGACTCAGAACATTTTCTCGCCACGGGATTCTAACCATGAACCTTCCAGTTGAAATACCCACGCCTTACTAAAGTACAACCGTAGCCCAAAACAGTGAGTAAAAATAGCAATAGTTTAAAAATCTTTTAAATTAAAAAAGCATCAGCAAAGCAGTCATAAAATTGTAAAAACCGAGAGATAAAAATAGAGTACTTGCACGAGTTGTTCAAATGGCTACAGTATTAAAAATCACTGAATGGCTTGAACAATGTTACGAACTGGGAAGAGGCACGAACTGGGGAAAAGTAGGCTAGATGAAGTAGGCCAGAGAGATCACAGAACCAATACCACTGAGATTGACACGACTGAAAGTACACTGGCAGCAGCTGAAACAAAAAGTTGAAATAGATGTTGTGTTGTATGTATGCATGTATGTATGAAAGCACAAGCCTGATCCAGGCAAAGTGCCGCACAGTCAGGGAATATACGTGGGCTAAGATACTGTCAGGTTGCCCAGGCCCAGACAAATATGAGAAAGGAAACAGCGAATAAAGATGGGAAAGAGTGGGCTTGTAAATACACAAACCGCGGTGGGTAAAGCACTGGAAGAATTAGGAGAATGCAAGCAATGTCAAGCTATCATGGACTCAGGTAATCGCGCAGTATTCATGATTTGCCACCATTTAGGAGCAGCATGCGAGAGCAAGATGAAGAAGTCATACTGCCATTGACCCTGCTTCACATTTGTTTTGGGGTTGGGAAACCCGAAGGTATCTCCGTTCAGATGCAGTCTACGGATGTGCAATCGTACAGTACTTATGTGCTGTGCGGCTAACGCCGTGCTAAATTGATTGGCCATCGGTGGTGAGCTGCATGCTGAAACAAGCTGGAGTATCACTACCATTTATATTTCTTATATCTGTCTAGGCCTGGGCAACCTGACAGTATCTTAGCCCATGTGCAGTCTCTGACTGTACGGCACTTTGCCTGGATCAGGCTTGTGCTTTCATACATTCGCATGCTATATCCATACTTTGCTTCTGTATTGTTTCTCCACGGGCAGATTAAATGGATACCTTAATGTCTCCAATAAAGCCAGTATACTGGCGTTGAACGGAGGCGAGATCGTTGCACATCGCTATCCAGTCAAGTCCCTATCTTCGAACTCAGTAGACGGTACGCTGACCCAGAGTACCTACATCCTAATTCATAGTTGAGAATCAGCTCTTCATTTGACCAGTTTGAAGCCGTCGGACAGGGTTCAAGCGCTAGGACGAGTTTCCTAAGTAGTGAGTTTGTCCCACATATCAATGCATCGGACCTGAACGGCAGCATTTGATACTAGGTTGGTATATCGTACGCGCAAGATTGCACGGATGTGCAATCTTGCAGTACTTTGTGCTGTGTGGCTAACACCGTGCCAAAGTGATTGGCCAGAGGTAGTAAGCTGCATGCTGAAACAGGCTGGAGTCTCACTACCATTTCCTGTTCATTTTTTTCTAATATCTGTCTAGGCCTGGGCAACCTGACAGTATCTTAGCCCACGTGTAGTCTGACTGTGCGGCACTATGTGTGGATCAGGCTTGTGCTTTCATATCATACCATACGCGCAAGATTACCCAAGAAGATCAATGCATGAAATCACAAGCTCAGATCTAGGAAATGCCACACAGTCGGAGACTGCGCGTGGAATAATAAACTATCAGGTCGAGAGAGATAAAAGAGAAAACGAGACCAATGGCCGAACCGCGCTAATGATCACACATTCAGTAAACGCAACGGTCACGCCTAATATTCATAGGATTATGGGCAGATAGCTGCTTAGTAAACAGGTATTTTAATTATAACACAGACACCAGACAAACTAGATAACAGAGAAGAGCAAATTATTGGATTTAACTCATCAATAATCACATCAAACATAAAACTTTTTTACCTGAGCAGGACGGAAGTGCTGCGCGGTTGCACATTCGACCGCCAATTAGCGCGTAGCTTGTTACGAATGCAGAATGAAACCCTGCGACAAATGTTTATTTATGCTAATGAGAAAGGACACCGCCGACATGGTAATACGAGCAGGCGGTAAAAAGCATGCTGCGATGAAGTCGCAAGATTGGTGCCACAAGGACTAAAATACTGCGTTTGCGATGATACACGGTCAAGAGAACCTGGTGTAGATGGTTATATAACAGAATGATAACGGAATTATAACTACAGTTAATTGTTCGTTGCAATTTATTAGTGAGGATCATCACAATTCAGCATGGAGTTCAAGTATACAAGTAAAGGTGTTTCAAATAAGAAACATTTCCCGCAACAGACTAAAACATCCCGATAGTTTTAGTATGCCAGCAACTATGCCCTGTATGTGAATTCACGAGTACGGAGCCAAGCGGTGGTGGGCTACAGCCCAATTCTGGAGGAACAATCTCTCCTGCAGCACCCACAGTACTCGGTGTCGATTCAGGTGCATACAATCCGAGCAAAACGTATATTGAGTTGAAGTTGGTGGATGGAAGCCACATCAACACAACAGTTCTCTTTTGGCTTCCATAACTATGAATTGTACCAAGCAGTCGCAGTCATATTCACGTGGAGAGTGCGAAGTGTAGTCCAAAAGAAAGTATCATTCAACATAGCCTGACTGAAGTAACAAGATAATCTGTTTACGGATTGACGAACAGAATTACATGGTTTGCATAGTCCAAATCTCAACCGTTGTCAACTTTCTCAAACAGTTAGCCGACCACGGTGTTCGTTGTATATCGGTTGATACAACTTCGATGGTTACGATTATTGCGTTAGAAAACAACAATGTACTGCTCTCGTACAATACTGCTGTGTTGTGCTGCCAACATTGGGCTAAATTGCTTGGCCACCAGTAGTGTGAGCTGCATGCTAAAACACGCTGGAGCCTCACTACCATTTCCACTTCTATTTGCTTTCTAATATTTGTCTAGACCAGGGCAACCTGACAGTATCTAAGCCCACGTGCAGTCTCTGACTGTGCGGCACTTTGCCTGGATCAGACTAGTTCTGTCGAAGATGTTTCAAACGGTAAAATAAACAATAAGCTTAGCAATTCATTTACGATTGGGTAATCATCTATCCACACTACCAGCCAATTTAAAATGTTATTACACCCTTTGTCATCAGCGCAAGAATTAATTATCCTAAATCCGATGCTACGTTACTATAGGCGACTGACAGGAGCGCTTCGCCGGAGGGCAAGATGCTGTCCAGGTTCGCCAATCGCAGTGAGATACTACGAAATAGCGGATCGAGGATATGCGAAGCTTAGAAAAAATAGTGCACCTAGACAATAAAACCGAGCTACGTACAACAGCATCACGTTTAAAAATTCAAGAAACAAATATGATAATCAGAACTAAACGGTGCAAAACAAGAAAAGGCGAATGATAGATGGGTGAAGCTGGTCAGTAAGTAAGTAAAAAGCACAAGCCTGATCCAGGCAAAGTGCCACGCAGTCAGAGACTGCACATGGGCTGAGATGTATGTATGTATGATGTATGAAAGCACAAGCCCGATCCAGGCAAAGTGCCGCACAGCCAAGTACTGCACGCGGACTAAGATACTGTCAGGTTGCCCAGGCCTAGACAGATATGAGGAAGAAAAAAGAACAGGGAATGGTAGTCAGACTACAGCCTGTTTCAGCATGCAGCTCACTACCTCTGACCAATCAATTTAGCACGGTGTTAGCCACACAACACAAAGTACTGCACATGGGCTGAGATACTTTAAGGTTGCCCAGGCCTAGACACAAGAAGCTGGTTAGGAAAACGCCAAGCTACCGATGGTCAGACAAAAAGGGATTTATAGTAAAAACCACAGCGAGATAGTTGCAATTTATCAGTTGCGACCAATTACAAACGGCAAGGCCTATAACATAGGTATCCGCAAAGGATATAAACGCACAGACCACGTAATAATCGACGACTTACGGAAGATTTGGAAGTATCGGATCAACAACAGCGATCAGAACGTTGATCGGAATTATGCAGAGTCACAGAGGAAGGTGTTGATCCTGGTGAAAAAGTTTCCATCTGTCTCTGGGTAAAACCTTTGGCCATGATTGCGCGCGCAGTGAGAACAAATGCTTCGGAAACGTTTTTACCGGTTTTTGCCGAAGTTTCAAGAAATGTTTGAATTCCGTTTTCCTCGGCGCATTGACGTGCTTCTGACTCAGTTACCTGAATTGAAAATAAAACATAAAACCATAAAACACGTTTTAATGTTAAAATTTTAGATTGAATTAATGCTGAAATTGAAAAAGAGATCAAAAACCTATTGTTGATACCAGTGCATTAACCGAAAGTACGATACATAACCGATTAAAAAAACGTATAATCAGCAAGTAAAAAAACAAGATTAAACTTCGCGACACCTGCTTACTTAAAGTATTAGCCTGTTTACGAACTAAACGCCATAGACCATCAAGCTATACTTGGTGTCTTTCGGACACCACTAGATCCATCATACGAGGAAGGCTGAACGATAAGCGACACTGTCTCATGGGTAGGATTTTAGTCGAAAGCGTTTCTCAGTAATCCAAATTGGCCGAACTTGATGCATCCTAGCAGTCACACCATGAAAATAAGAACTAAATCCAACTGCGCAGTGCACCGGTCGTCGCGCACTATATATGGGGTCACTTTATCCGATGCTTACAACGGAACAGATAAGTAAAAACAAGATACTGCCTGCTCTAATATTTAATATTTTTCGAACCAAATTTCCACTGTGATTTCATGCACATATACATGTAATTCGTTACACATACACAGGTTGCCAATATCTAGATAGATTTAAGAAATTAAACCGCCCGACATAAACCTAATTGAAGCTTAGCAATTCTTGTATCCAAAGCTTGTTTTCGAAATCCACATACCCCTGAATACATAGGTGGCATCAATTTCAGAACCCTGAGTCATTGCAGCATGTCATAGGTAAGATTATTCGACACGTCAACAGTGTAAGATGGTATGGTATTATTATTATTAATATTTGCATAACAAATGATACAGATATAGTGCCGTTTCACATAAACAATGAGATGTTAGCAAAGCGAAAGGGGGGTAAAAGCGTTGTCATTGGCATCGTTGAACGTAGCATGATACTACCCGGTTGCCTACACCGAAGTAGGGGAGATTCCGTTTAGGGGGTCCCACCCCGAGCCTTTACCCACAAGGCAGTGGAGCGAGAGAGGTTCGCACATATCGGTGGGCGGTGACCGACGAAGCGGTTCATACGCCCTTTTTTGGGAATTTCCAGTTCGGAGCCCGATAACCCCGTTGATAGGTTGGTGACTTCAGTTTTTGCCTGTGCACCATACAATGTCCTTGGATAGGACAAGGGGCAGTGACTTTTGGAGCGGCGAGTCACATCCGCCGCGTCGTGATGTCATCATTCGATTTTTGTGGCTTTTTATAGGGAGAACGATTGCCAGGCGAAAACCCACCACACCCTCAACACCACGCGACCTTCGCAAGCTCGTAGACGAGCCCACCCACTTGGCACCACGGGAGGTAGTTCGGCAAGCCAGCACAAGCCTATCCAGCACAGTCAGAGACTGCACGTGGGCTAAGATACTGTCAGGTTGCCCAGGCCTAGACAGAAATGAGGAAGAAAAAAGAACAGCATGCAGCTCACTACCGGTGGCCAATCAATTTAGCACGATGTTAGCCGCGCAGCACAGAAATGCTGCACGATTGTACAACCGCATTAAACCGTTCTACTGAGTACATATCTGCTGCTAAAGCGATTTCATAACCTAATTTCGGGCAAAAGGGGTTAGGTATAATCCAGAGCTCACGCAAAGGACCCCAACGTTTAAGCTGAATTCTTGTCTAAAGAGGAATGTGTACCGTTTGACTAGCAGCTCGGGTGTGCAAGTATGCAATACTTTTTTATTAAACAGGTAAAATCAGGCAGAATAGATTTATCAATGGTACTGGGCTGCGTGCAGAAACAGAATGGAGTATTACTGCAATTTTCTGTTTCTATTAAACTTAGCCTGACCGTTTCATTACTCACTCGAAGTTTCTGACTACGTGACACTTTGCCTGGACCCAGGCATGTGATTTCATAATACATGCATCCGATTAGCAACATCCGTCAACAGCCTCGCGAATTAAGTGTAAGCACCGTCTATTCGTAGCAGTCACATTCCCCAATAGCTTATTTCCATTTATAATTGTGCGGCTAGTTTAATAGATGAATTAGACGGTTTCATTGGACTCAAGCAAAATCGTTGCATATAGTTATTTAGCCAGGTTCCCACCACTGTAGGCGACTCAGTCCTAGGGTATCTGCATCCGTCTACACAGTTGATAGTCTGTTTTTCATTTTTAACGTCTCTATGTCACCAATTACTGCTGAGATCAGGATAAAAAGTAACGTCTGCTTTTTGCAGTGATTACGTTATATGTTACAGGTATACCATTAAATAACATCCGAACAACAGCTTTAGTTGTCTAGTGCGCATGTCGGACGACCAAGGTGGTCAAATCCTTATAAGTACATCAGGCAATCTTTTCAGTGAGAGTCTGTCTGAAAAAATTGGGGTAACATACGAAGAGATTATTAGCGTCAATATGCCTTCGAAAATTATTATCGCACAGGGAATCGCATATCAGAGAGCAGCAAGCTGGCTTTCATCTGGACAGAGCATGCGCGGACCAGTTTTACTCTTCGAAAGATTTTAGACATGTGGTATACTTACTAGCAGGTGACAATAATCTTGTTTTCAGACCTCAAAGGGGTATTTCACAAAGTCGATCGGGATATCATGTTTAACATTTTACTATGCAAAGATGTCCCGCAAACGTATGTTAACATATTGCGTACGCTTTATATTCACACATCTAAATGATGTATGGTTTACAAACCTTCGCTGCAATTCTTAACTAAAAGTGGAATCCGACAAAGATGTTAGATTTTCTATTCAATTTTATGCCATCATGGAATAATACGACAAAGGCACCTCCACCTTTAGAGGTTACACTATGCCAAGCAGCAGGTTTATCGATTCTGGCTATGCTGTCGATATATTTCTGCATTTAGACCCATACACAGATGCAGGAGTCTTTATAAAACAATATGGCTAGTATTATGCCAGGATTCGGAATGCCTTTTATATCATCTAAAAGCAGCGTTCCACTGCAGGAAAAACTTCATCACATGTCAATCAGATGTTTGAAATTGTACATCGGTTTACCTATCTCGGTACTATTATTAATAATCAAGCATAAGGAGGATTCGACACGCAATTATAAGTCGACCATGGCATCCCGCAAGCCAGGTCTCCTCTGGCTCCACGGGTGGATTAACCGGCTTCATTGATGTCTCAAATCATGCCAGGCCACGCACATCGATTGGAGGCGAGATCGTTGCAGATTTTAATTCTTTCACATTCCCACCTGCGAACGAAATAGATAGTGCGCAGTTCCAGGGCATTCACATCCTCATTCACAGTCGACAGCAAGGTCTTCATTTGACCGCCATAACGCCGATACCAGGTACGAATGGGTTTGGAAGAGTTTCGTGAGCGCTGAGTCTGTCTTTCGAAGGACGTTGCCAAACCACTGTAATCTTTGCCGTTGGGTGTGAACGGAAAGCGCAGGTTATCCGTTGCATCACGCTCGAACGGCAGCGTTAGATACTCGGTCAGTATATCCGATGCCCAAGGGATTATACCCTAAGGCACCAATGGCCGAACACTTCTAAAGATCAAACACCCTGTTACCTCAGCGGCCACGTATCACATCCATAAAGCAATACAGGGCGGATCGCTGCGAACTTTATACCTCACGTAACGAGAATATTCGACAGCTGTTCACCGTAGCCTTTTGGAAGATAGCTGCTACCGTTGCACATGCAACGATGTTTTCCACAAAAATCTCATAAGTTCTAATGTTGATATATAGTAGCGTATAAACATTAACAGACTAGGTTGGCTGAGTAACGTTTGACGGATGCCGGACCTTCGATTTCGAATGGGATTCCTTTTAAGTGCTGCAGCCCAATTGGCGTAGAATTCGCGATGTACAAACCGTCACATCGGGTAGGCAGCTAAAGACACTGACTAGTGAACTCTAAAAACTCAACAGAGTTCGTTTCCCGAACCGGGATCCCCGCTATCGATATTTCATTGGTTAGTTACGTTTCAGGAAATGCGTCGAAACCATGTTTACTTATAGTCTTGCAGTGGGATCTTTGTGGTGTTTGCTTAATCTTATATTCATTCAAAAAGATTATCAACAAAAGCTTTTTATGATGTATAAGAAAAAATAGCAAAGAATCTGTCGTGCTGATATTGGTCAACTCGTTGACAAAACTTGTTTGAATGCACGTTTCGTTCGAGAAGTAAATAATTCATCCCAGTTTGTCTGTACAAACTCTCTCCAGATAGTTCAGGATTTTTTCATTCTTGTATGGCAGTTAAGCATTCGATAGATGCTACCGATGTAATGATACCCCTGGTGATGATTCCAGGCCTGCGTAACAAGATGCTATTTACATGCAGCGTATCCCGCGAACAACCTTGGTGTACGGAGTCGAAGCTATAAAGGAACTCAAGGAAACACATATCGCTTGTCGTTAACACTACACATGGTGTCATGGAATCCTACGCAAGGTAAATATTTAGTCTATGCATCCAAATCTGCATGGATGTTTGGCTAATTGTATTGACAACGAGAAATGCTTACACAACTTCTGCGGACAATAGACTATTTAATTACGTGGTTACTGTCTTTTACGTAAAGTGATTGTGTACAACTTGCTGGTTGCCTAATGACGAACAGTTATTTCACTATGCAAATCAGATACAATATGATGAACGGAAGAACAGTTCAAACAAACAATTAACAAAAAATTGTAACTTGTTTTTGAAAGGCAATCCACCGATACATGAAAACCGTTCACCTGCATCGCAAACATGCCCATGGCTGGACTATGTCAATAAAAGAATATGATGCGTCTCACCGGCACTGATCAGTGATCGTTCATTATTGTGCATGTTAAGTAAACACCAACAACAGTATAAATGTAAGACATACAGAGGATTCCGTTGAAATTATTCGGCAAGACCATGGGGTTATGCATCAGAATTCGCCCTGGAAAACGGGTCGAAAGAATCAATATATTTTGGTGCTCACATCCCCATCCCTTACAAACCACTACCGGATTCTGGCTATTTGCCGTTATCAGGTGGAGACAATAAGATCAGGTTCTGTGAGAATTAAATGAGTGGTAAACAAACGTAAACTTGTATGCCACTGTTAAATAGGGTTCTTACAAGAAACAGCGATGTTCAAATACAGAGTCACAAAGTGATTCTTGGTCAAGCACTCGAGGAACTTCTAACAATGTTTCCTTAATACTCGCTTTCCTACCTTTTCAGTTACTGTCCTTAAATATTTTAGGTCTGGGCAACTTGACAGCATCTTAGCCCCCATGCAGTCTATGACGGCGCGACAATGTATTTAACAGGCGTGTGACTCAATCATAAATACTCTTCGTTTTTAAGTGTAACGAATTTAACAGTTTATTCACATGCACACAAAGTTTGAGAATGGTTACTTTAGGAATCTAAATCCAGAAAAGGGAACTTGTAAACAACGTGGATAGCGCACCATCTCACAAACAACAAAGGGAAAATGACAATTTATTAAAGAGAAATTTTGAGATAAAAACGACAGTTTAAAACTCACTTGTCTAGAAGAATCTGCCAAATCTAATTTATTACCCACAAGAATTATCGAGACACCAGGTAATGCCATTTCACGAACAGATTCTATCCAAGTTTTGACAGCATTAAACGATTCCCGGTCATTAATGTCGTAAACTACTAAAGCCCCAACGGATCCTCTGTAGTATGAACGAGTCACACATTGGAAACGTTCCTGTCCTGAAGAATTAGGATTCACTATATATTACCTGCGGTATCCCAAATTTGCAGCTTCACCGACTTTCCGTCAACTTGGATTATCTTGGTGCCAAATTCTACACCGATTGTATGCATGGAATCTTCTTTGAATTTTTTATCCAGAAACCATCGCAACAAACATGTTTTACCAGTTGCTGCATTTCCGACGATGAGGAATTTCAACAAATGAGAATATGAATCCATATGACTAAAACAGCGGGACGCGAAACAATATAAAACGGCCTTGGTATTCGAAACCGCTACGCTAGAGTTCAGTTCATTCAGTTTCAGTTCAGTTTGCACAGACCAGTATTAAGCTAAACAAGCCAATCGAGCGTCCAGAATTTCTTTCGGTGGAAAGCTGCAGAGAAGCACCCACCACTGCCAAAACGTATATTATTTTTGTCTGTTTGAAATCTTCGCCGATCGCGAAGCCAAGAGATTATCCGGGTTGAACTTAGGAAGCACCGCGTTATAGCCGATGCTGGAAAAAGAAAAAGCAAAAAGCAGTTTCTCTTCACCAGCACAGTGAGAGGTTAGCTGAAGTAGCATTGTGTATAATAAAAATTAAAAAAACACAGAGAACTCTAACCCTCACTATATTTACGGGATAACGCTAAAAAATGAAAAACCTAAGCTTGTAAAGCAATTAAGGCGAGTATTCAGGAAACAACTTACCCCAGTTGCGGTCCAACACCTGCTTAAAACTAGACACGGTACTGCAGGATATAAGTTCTTCTGGAAGAATGTTCCAGAAGTTAACAACCCTAAGGCTGAAAAAGTGTTTCCTGGAGTCTAGCCGACATCGTTTCTTAGCAATTTTAAGTGAGTGGCCCGAGTGCCCAGCTCGGGACTTAAGGTGAAGAAGTCGTTCATTTGCACGCCACTCAAACCCTTCAAGATCTTAAAGGTTTCTATTAAGTCACCTCTTAAACGACGGCGCCTAAGGGAGAAAAGATCGAGAGACATTAGGCGCACAGCGTACGGTTTCCCTCGCTGACCTTCAATCATGCGAGTTGCGAGGCGCTGTACACTTTCAAGTCGAAGGATGTCCTTGTTGTAGTGAGGACACCACGCCTGAACACAGTATTCAAGATGCGGCCGAACTAATGCCTTGTACAGTGGCAGGAATACATCGGGTCTTCTGCTCGATAGCACTGATTTCAGCCGAAAAAGTACCTTGCGTGCACGCTGAGCCGCAGCGGCACATTGGTCCTTCCATTTGAAGTCAGCCCTAACCAGTACACCCAAATCCTTAACACACTGTGTGGCGTTAACACTGAGGGAATTTCCCGCCACCTGGACCGAAATCTTATCAACCAGTGTTGACAAGAGTTGGCTCTTATTTAAGTTCAGTGGGAGATCCCACTGGTATGACCAGTTTATGACCCGCTCAAGGTCGTGCATCAAGGTCTCTCCATCCGTTGATCCGATGAATTTCACATCATCCGCGAAAATGAAGCATGGGCACTTCAATTCAGAGGACAAGTCATCGATGAAAATCAGGAATAGAAGAGGGCCAAGTACCGAACCTTGGGGTACACCACTGATCACGTCGGTTTGATTCGACAGCGTACATCCTACTCTCACTCGGAATGTCCTACCTGTAATGAAGGCCTTTATCCAAGCAAGTAGACTACCACGTATGCCTTTGGCTGCTAGCTTAATCTCTAGAAGGCGGTGATTTACGGAATCGAAAGCCTTACTGAAGTCTAGGTAGAGGGCTGCGACAGGCTTCCCTTCATCCATCCTTTTAGTGGCAGTATTGAGAAAGCTAAGGAGGTTAGTCAGACAGGATCTACCCTTAAGAAATCCATGCTGAGTTACACTCAACAAAGAATGCCGACAAAGATGCTGACAGATTTTATCACGCAGCAGTTTTTCCATTACTTTAGAGACGGTGCTGGTCAGGCTGACCGGTCTATAGTTACCAACAGTTGACCTGCAACCGCTTTTGTGTATTGGCACGACTATGGCTTCCCTCCACTTACTGGGAACAACTCCTAGTTGCAGGCATGAATTAAAGAGCTGGCAAAACGGTTCGGCAAGCACTGAGGCAAGATTTTTAGGCATAATTGAGTAGATGCCGTCCGGTCCCTCAGATTTGTTGACCCGAACATGGATAAGTGCGTCAAACACCTCAGCCTCATTGAAGGACAACTCATCTAATACATGGACACCAGGTGTCAGGTTAAGCAGACCTGACAGTGCGTTTGAAGAATTATCCCGTCGTTGAACGCTACTGAAAAACCCTGAGAAGGCAGTCGCCTTAGACAGGTCGGTATCGGCAACTTTTCCGTCCTCCGGTTTCAAATCCCCTATGTTTTCCCTAGTTTTTCCTTTTGACTGTGGTAGCTATAAAACCTTTTCGGGTTGGATTTAGCATCCCTAGCTAGAGATAACTCAAAATGCTGTTTGAGCACACGTTGTAATTTAACACAGGCATTCCGAGCGGTTTTGTAGCGGGCCCAAGAACCAGAAGTAAGGGATAGCTTATATTGCCGCCATAGACGATCCGTTTACGGGTAGACCTACGGACTCGAGGATACCACCAGGGTGGCCTTCGATGCCTTCTCACACACTGCAGCGGAGCGTGTTTGTCTTGTA